>WYDF02310919.1:0-14981 GCA_009867245.2 Adranes taylori
TCCACTGATACAGATGGAAAAAGATTTACAACATCAAAAGACAACATATAAAACGGTTTATCATATTTAAAATTAGTATTAATTGTAATAATGTTTGAGAACAAAACAATTCAATTAAAAGTTGCATGAATGAATATATCATATAAATATTAAATATATTCGGTACAGAGTGTTTACGTAATAAACAGGTTAATGTTTGGAGACTACAGATTCTTCAAATCTGTGTACGTCAGCCATTGCTTACTTTTATATTTTATTTGATTATCATTTTACAGCATTATATCTCACTGTATTAGTATTTCCCATAACATATTGCCACTGCTAACACGGGTATCCCAGGAGCCGTGGCGTCTGTACTCCTGGATATCCCTAACTAATATTTATTATTAGCTTCCAAACCTCTGACGGTATTTGGAGGATGAACAATATGGTGGTTATATTCCAGATAACTCTACGAAAGCATTTAGAGACAATATTTCATGTAACGCTAACAGGAGATATCTAGACGATAGGGACCATAGCTTCTATACTCTGAGATATTTCTAAGCAACCTTTGATATCAGACCCTCATTATCTCCATTAATTAATAATCGCAATAAGCAATTCCTTAATAAATCAAAAATTAAATGAGAAATCCTCTAACAATATATCTAAATTGACTAATCTAATTCATCAAAGAAATATAACATGTATAACTAAATATAATCTTATATATATATATATATATATATATTAATCAATCAATTAATCATAGTAAATTACTAAAATTAAGAAGAAAATATATATATAATACAAGATGTGAGCGTAATACGTTAAAATAAAAATATAATAGCTAAGAGAAATAGTCAAGGCCGACAGCTTCTAGAAATCTACACACATCTATACAAATAAAAACATCAGACCAGTTGCCTACTAATGAGAAGCGAGCGGCATATGATCACGTTAAAAGCTTTGTACTTGCCGAAACGACAAGCGGCTTGTTTTATCAATGCACAAGTGTATTCTGGTATTTAAATTTTACAATGTCTAGTTTTTTATGAACGAAAAAAGGCGAGCATTTGACGTATAACTTTCTTTTGTCGACTTATGCAAGTTTGGACAGGAAATTTCATCTTACCACAATTCCCTGAATGTTCTTTAAGCTTTTTACCCTTTTGCGTGCTTAAGAAGCTTATTGGATATTACTTTATCGTATTTTTGAGGGAGGCGTTTTTCTATGAGATACTTTGATATTTTGGCCACATCAAGCTGCTATTTCCACCGCTGGTCTGATCACCACCTATTATAAACTACCACCACTTGCATTTTCACTAGACAACTGTCAACGAAATAATGCAACTTTGGTCCTTAAATTTTCTTAACGTACCAGGAAGAGACTTTTAATTGGTCGGAAGTATAAGCTTTCTAAAATTTGTAGCAGAGTCTTCTTTCAAACTCAGTCTTTCTTGCTGCAGACGCCGTCGAAAACCATCGGCTTAGGCAACAAGCCACAGCTCAACGGATGCATCAGTAGCAGCTTCCTTCCCAGAAAATTCGCATAAAAGGAGCCACCCAGGACAGTGATCCAAGGGACGCAATTTTCAAGTTGTTGTCTTAGGATGGCTGCGAGAACCCAATCGCACTAGTCCAAAACTTTAATTCTGCAATAAGACCTAGTCACTTCCTTTTGATCAGCGAGAATGATCGCAGCCAGTGTTGATCTGATCTTAAAGTGTTATATAAAATTTAAAATATTCAAACAGCATATTAAATCTATGAAAATGAAATAAGTAAATTAAAATTCTAAAAAATAAAATTCAACTTCTGTGAGACAAAAAAAGGTATCTGGCGACACATCTTCTGCTGATCGATTCCCAATTAATTATCATTTTCTGCTACTCCTATTCTCATATTATTTTCCTAATATCCTTGACATCGATGCAAGATATGGAGAGTCACACGAGAAGAAGAGAGTGATTGCCAAGAACGAAGACATCACCGACGCCAATTTTAGTACATCGCCAGAGGCCAAATTAATTCCGTCAACGCAATGTATTAGCCAATATCCTCAGCATCATTATTTTTCAACAAAAATCCAATTATCATAACGTATCAATGCATTTATACGCCTGCGCGCATATCTACGAAAATCCTACGCCAACAGTACATCGATAAGGTTCTACATCGCCAATGCTCCATTCAATCTTCATATACGTATTATTCAACCAAGATTCATTTATTTAACCCAGTCAACTTCGACGCCTTTGGTACAGAAGAGAAGTTTCGTTCCAGAACCGTACTCATAGCTGAAGACAAATAATACAAGAAAATACGAAAATCATATTTAGTTCATTGCTCGTTATTTGCTTTAATTTTTTTTTTTTCAAATGGAAGAAGAGAACTAGATCAGCCTAACAAATTTTAAATTATATTTAGAATCAACTTTATTGTCAGTCATTTAAGAATCGCGCTTCGAGTCCTATATTTGCAATTATAAATACTAGAACCAATAAACCAAACTATTTAAAGTTGTTATTGCCTTTCTGTGTTTATCATATTAGAAATTGTGTACTTGATTATAAAAATTAGAACAAACGAATTCCTAACCCAACCCTGAATCTCATGCAAGAGCAAATTATGTTACAAACAGAAACAAATATAAAAAGCAGTATAGTAGTTATAAACAAATTAGGGTCCTACTTTGGTTAAGTCAATTAAAAGAGTAACACATTTAATAAAATGTTTTAATAGATTTAAAATGTATTAGATATTTCAAGATTGATATTATTTCATACATTGTCAAATTAATAATTTTACAGATTATAATTACTTAAATTTGACCGAGTAAATACAGCTGCCTCCTATAATAACAATGATGAGAATCTGACAGATGCAAGCAAAGTATTATTACCTACATATTGTGTAAAACAATCAGTGCATTTTTTAAGTATATAATTTCATTGACATATTTTTAGATGTAGGCCGTATATTTTACATTGATAATTATTTACATAATAATTTATAAATCCCATCAAATAAAGATGACCACTTCAAAAAGCAAAAAAAATATTAATGCCAAACGCAAGCAAACTATTATAAATGTTGTTATTGTGTGCGATGTAAATAGATTACATTCATAATAAATTACTTTTGTATATGTTTCGCTATCAAAACAAAGATAGCAGAATACCATTACGTTGCATTATATTATTATTTAATTTGATTAAACTGGGTAAGAACTAGATTCATATATAAGATTGAGATTTTATATAACGAATCGATAATATAACTTACAACGTATCTCGTTTGATTTAATAACACCCATAATTTCTAGACTTAAGTAATCAAAAATTTCCAAGTACTTGAGCCATTCAGAAGGGCAAATTAAACGCTGCTTTGCAGCGAAACAATATAGCGCATAGCTTATTCTTGTTTACAGAGTAAAAGAACAGGACATTATTTGTGTAACAATTAATAATTGTTTCTGTGAGACTAAATTTGGAAAAATTACAATACAGAAATCGTACAAGAAATTGCCGTTTAGAAAAGCTGGGAGAAATGATCCATACAGATGTATGTGGTTTTCCGTTAATGGAGCAGTTGATATCTCGCGCTTTTTCAAGATAACCAGAGTAATTTTTGGTAACATATATATTAAAAACCTAATTGTTCACTCAAAGTGAACAGTGCAAATATATAAAATATTTTTAAACAGTACTCGTATAATTTTAAAATCTAATTTGTTTCATTTATTACAAAGAATGCAGAGACAGAAATTTCAAAAAAATTAATTCGTTTGTATAGTAAAAGTGCAATGTCAAATCGTATAAACTTACATGAATACAGTCTTGTAAGTCACGAATTAAAAATAAATATATTTTTTATCATATGTAGGTAACTAAATATTTAACAAATCAGCAGGTATAGAATGCAAGACATATATTATAAATTGTTTAATTTCTAATATGTTGATCATGATCATTTTAATTATTATCAAAACATACTTGGGACATGATGATATTTTCAGATGTTAAAGGAATGTCTATTTTTAAAATGTCTGAAATCTTATTCTTTATTATTAATGCATATCACACAAGGAGTGTGATTTTTTCCTATTTTCTAATTTAACACGTTATTCTAGTTTTAATCTGTATATATTGTTAAGTTTTTGGAAATAAACACGAAGTTATATTTTTATAGTTATTGCGCTAATACGATAATTTTAATCTTTGCAAGTTCCCCTAAGATTTGATAACGTATTTCACGGTGTCATTTGTATTAATTTTAAATATTTATTTATTTAAAGTGAATTAATAAATATATTTTTTCTTAATATTATTTTGAATTAATATTTTATTTTCATTTAAAGCATTGAGTATATTAAGCTCGCCTTACGTAATAAATTGAAAGCAATCAATTCAGCGGTTCAGAAATTTAAAAGCTAAATCACAACTAAATAATTTTCTTTAATAATTTGTGTAACTAAGGAAAAACTCGCAGCGGCCACAGCTGAAGTATATGCAAAGTTTTACCACAGCTGTCTACTAATTGAAAATCATGAGAAAGTCCTCCGATATGATAATTATGTTATTTTGATAATACAATTGTAAGCCAAATGTATATTGAGAAAACAATAGACAGAAACAGTTGCTTGTGCAGTTAATATTATTTAATAATTACTTTACAAAATAATTAATAAGCGAAGACAAAAAATAAAACATATACGTGCAAATGATACATATTTAAAGATACTGCATGTCCATCTACATACATTTAACGGCAAATGTACAAAATTTCTTCTTAAAGTGTGTCTAAATGAAGGCACAATGTACCAAAAGTATGGACAATATTAAATGCACTCACTACAGATAGATGATTACTGAAGGGCATTTATTCTACTTTTTTACTTCTTTCAAAGAAGAAACTGGAAATAAACGTAGATTCAAATTAAGCCAATTAGGAACTAAAGATGGCTTTGGTGGTTTGCTCCAATCACTTCAAAATTTACCAAAGGTTACCATAAACTGATATTTTGAAAAATATTTACTCAAATGTCGAAGTTAAGTATTTAATTATGATTATGGATAACGTTAGTTACCAGTAAAGAAGTATTAATACACATCCAAGGACGGTTTGAACAAAACAATACATTTAGCACGTTTTAAGAAAAAAAATCTAATATATTATATTGGACAAAAACATTTCTTTTGAGTGGTCCAGTACTTCTTAGAGAAAACCCCAAATGTATAGAATTGAAATAAGGAAGAAATGTATTACAACAAATAATGAGAGAATTGTTAGTAAACTTTTTATTACAAATAAGAAGTTTAAACGTAAATATTCTTGAATTCAAAAAACCAAGTCTAAATTATAAAACATTTGTTCAAAATATTGATATAAACAAAATATTGAAGTTTTAGGAAATAATTTAGATTTCTGGCAACCATACCACTTAGTTTTATTGACAAAATAATTCTGCATAATTTCTTGGTAAATTTTGCAACAAGAACACTTTTCAAAACCGCCATATTGTTTTACTGTTTGATTTACTATTTAAATGCATCTTTACCTTTCATGTATCCACGCAAGTAACAAAAATCAAGTTTTATGTTGAAAAATCACTTCTTCTTATGTTGAAAAATCACCCGTATGAAAATCATATGTTCAGTAGTGTCAGTTTGGTCGACACTGTCATTCAAGCGTAGTGAAAAGAAAAGGAAATTTCCAACCATCTCTTCTAATTTCTTTGTTATTTGTCCTCCAATAACCTGTACCCGTCTTCAGAATCTTTGATGAGAGAGGAGAACAGATGTAAATTTTTTATATAAATTGCTTTCACCAAAAGCCTTTACCATTGCAATTCCACATTTCTTAACTATCTCTTCATCACTAAATGCTTTCCTCTCTTTAAGAAACATTTACTTCAGAAATCTGTGCAGACGATATTTGTGTAAAAATGCATCTCTGAAGATTTTCTTGTAATTTCGTAAAATTGCAGCTTTTGAAGCTTTCTTCAATTGTTTATTGTGTGAATTAGTATACTGTCTCTTAACACTGTACTGTTTACAAAAAAAAAAAATTATTTGCATGAACACAACACATTGGAACTTATTATTTGTGACGAAGTAATCCAACGCTCATGCATCTGTAAAACTTTTGTTTTTATCTTGTATTTTCATCTTTCTGCTAACAGTGCTCGGTATATCTGATATTGAATAACAATTTAATATCCGCACCTACGCAACAGATGAAATTGCGTAGATACTCTGACTAATTAAACAAACCACCAGAAATTCCACCAGAGTCACTAGTATTCGGCCTTTCCGTCAAAATGCAAAATTTCAAACCGAATCGGTGGAAATTTTGCCTCAGCATGCATGTAAAATATATTTCAAAAATTGACTATCACAAAATTACATTTATGTAAGTAATTTGTAAATAGAAATCATAGCTGTATGACGCTGATCTATAATAAATATCATTGAAGAAAAATCAAGATGCCATTGCCAAATGCAAAAAAAGCTATGTATCCTGGACAACCAAATTATGCAATTCAAATATAAATCTCTTTACAGAATGAGAGACATCTGTCCAACACGGTTGCCTAATTTTTGCAATTTAATTAGAGCAATAAACTTTTTGTGCTTGATTGTAAATTAATGAATTACCTTAGCAATGAGCGATTCTAATTAAAGTGAAAGTGTAAAAAATGTAAGCAACAAACCAAATTAGGTTTAGTTTTGTTCGCTGCTTCAAAAATTAGCGTTTCTTTTTTAGAGTGTTGGTTCATTTTCATGCAGTTGATTCCGATTTTTAAAAATATTTTGAAACAATTCTACAACAATTGAAACAATTTTCAGTCCACTATTTTGTTAGTAAATGTGCCGCATACGCGAAACAACTGGAAAGCTGTTAGTTGTAAGCGAACGATATGACTGCAAAATATGTTTTAGAAAACATTCTGCAGCTAATTGCAATAGTGTTTGAGAACAAACCAAGTTAATTTGAAAGTGTCATGAACAGATTCGTCACATAAATGTTAAAAACATTCAATGAAGAAAGTTCAAGAGGGAATAAAGTTCAAGATCATCAAACTTGTTAGGTAACCGATTCGCAATTCGATGCAATCATACATTTCGCCTATACATGGAAAACTAGGGTGTTGATAAAGGATAAACCACTATGCCATAAATACGCGTCCACTTTGCCTCCATTTTTAAACTAATTATTATAATTTTCTTATCATTTACAATTTTCAAAATTAGCACCTAGTTAATTAAATATGTTCATTGTAAGTTAAAAGAGCAAGACATGATTGATGTAGCAGATACTAATTTTTCATGTGAGCCTATAAATTCGGAATACCAATCATAAATCAAGGAAAGAACCACTTAGGTCTGTGGCCCTACATTGCATCGGAACGGTTGTTATCTTGCGCGTTTTGGAGATAACTACAGTAATTTTTGTAAGCCAAACGTATTTTGAGAAAACTATAATGATGCTTACCTGAAGATATCCGTCGGCGTGTATTAAATGTAAAAAGTTATGTAACAAATGTAGAAATGTTATTCTTGAATAAAGACCAAAATGTACCAGAAGATTTCAATATTTTATCGATTTCAAGATATAAATGGGCGTAGATTATAAATTACCCATATACGAATTGAAGATAGCTTTGGTAGTCTGGTTCGATTCACTTCGAACTCCATCAAAGGTTACCACAAATAGTTTACAGCAGATATTTTTAAAACATATTTTCCGAAATGTTAGCTTTAACATCGAATAATTCCTGTATTGTTAGTTACCGATAGTTCCCATAACTATCGTTATGGTGGCTATAGTTATGACAACCATAGTTAACTATCGTTAATACTAAGTCGTGATGATCCGAAGAAAAGACGGAAACAAATGAAGTACTACTAAACGTGCCATGTTCATAGTATATAGATTTGTATTTAAATTAAACCAATCGTGCAATTCAAATAAAAATCTCTTTCTAGAATGAGAAGGAGGAGCTCAGCAACGTTGTTAAGTTTTTGGAGTTTAACTTTCTACAGTAATGAGACACCAATTAATGATCGATTCTAAATAAAGTGAAGTGTAGATACAGTAAACAAAAACAAATTAAAAATTCGGTTTAGTATCGTTGGTGTCGCTACAAAAATTGCTTTTTCTTTTTTACAGTTTTAATTCATTTTCAGATCGAAATGCTACAGTATTATATCATAAATTGGATGTAATTACGAACAATTTTGGGAACCATATAGAATACGAAAATCGTACACCTTTCAAACTTTCAGGGATGCTAATATTTGAATACAGATAAAATCAAAATGAGCTGAATCGAAGAGTAACGTGAATTTTCCACGTTTATGGAACCTTCTCCATACGAATAATATGTGAAAGGAAATAGTCTGCACATAGCAATAAGCCTAAAGTTAGTAATTATTGTTTCTCTCATATCGAGTTATATAATATGCCATCGTTTCGCCATACCGTCACAACATAATACTAACGATAATGAGATGAGGTGTGCTGTTTTCCATTTAATACTTTTGGGTAGCGGCGGAAAGCCGCAGATAAATAAAATCACGGAAGCTAAATGAATATGCATTAAATAGGAATTTCGTTGCTATATTGTTGATTAAAATGTAATAAAAGTATGGACAAAACTTCTCCTCGCAGACGCATTTTGTTTTATTGTATATTCGTATGACAGCATAAAATATTTATATTAAGATTCGTTTTAGATTGAAATACATATGAAACATTGGTTACTTGAATAAATTTCTTTCAAACAGAGTTAAACCACTTAAAAAATCAGATTTGTATTTAACTAAAAAAAAAAGGAACTAATTCGTTATTATTTATTAAGAAAAACAATGGAGCTATTGCTTTAACATTAAAGCGTGCTTGCACACGCTTCAATAACAAACATCTTAATAATCTCGTTCGTGAGAGTCTACCTCCGGCATGTACATCTACATGTATATATATACACAATATAATTCTAATTGAGATTGGCTTACTTGATATTATCATCCCCGTTCCGGAGATGAGATGATGGTATTTATTTAGTATATAATATATACATCGTCAAAATGTTCAACTGTAAGCGGCTTACGTCATAAGTACTCTAATAACTAAATGATATACTTGTATATATGTACTACACGAAATTACTATTGCATTGATATACAAGTATTAGATGTTTTTAGGTTAAGTTTAACAATTTATTAAAATATAAATTCATATCGTTTATGAATGAAGCATGGGAGGCTCGTGGCAAAAAAATGCATCAGAGTTACATACTAGAATTATTTTATGATTTCAGTATTATAACTAAATAGCTCAAAATTTATGGAATTTAAATTATCTATTCCAGAAGACGGTTTTATTATTAAACCATAAAATGGTGAAATTGAATAACTATGAATCGATTATAGAACTCGTGACGGTGAATTGCGACGTTGAAGACAAGTAGCAAATATCTGTTCAATGCAATATCTGTTCAATGCTTCTGAATGAAAAAAATGCATAACTAGAGTAATCCATTATTAGAATTCAATGGATTGCTCTTTCTCTGAATTTTAACCGAGACTCGAGTAAAGAGGTTTAGTCATCTGATCATGAGCCGGTTCTGCAATGACTGCAAGAAAATCCAAAAGCTACAGAGAAGCCCAGCATGCGAGAAAACCAACAAGGAAGTGGAAAAGAAATCAGAACAAATATCTTAAAGCATATGGTGAAGGATATTAGTGCACTATATCAGCCTACAGTATCACTAAATCGAAAGCAGGAATAAGCTCTACTTGCAGATTCCAGTGTAGAATGAAATTGCATTTCACAGTGTCGCTTGAGAATGGATAGGAACTTTGCACTGCATACTGAAGACTAGGAAATTATGAAAGACGACAAGATTTTAACCATCGGAACTCGTATAAAATGGGATCAAAAACAAGACTAATTCTTCTAATTTCTTTCCAATTAATCGAGTACCTATTAATTAAAGTATGTAAAACTATGTTTCTCAAGACAATAGAATGTTATTGACATGGCTCTAAAAAATATCATCTGTGAATACCTGTCATGGCGATAAAAAAGCATATTAAAAAAATTATTGCCTCTGAGCTACGAGAAGATATAATAGCTCACACTGATCGCTCTTCCAGCTGTGCTATCCCATTAAGTTTGATCAGAAACTAAACGGAGGTATCTGGATTCCGATCTAAATATTCATTGACCGACTGAATGGTAAATGCTGGCACGAATAGTAACAAGCAGTAGCTAAAAAATCAGCCTATACATTTTCAATAATGACTACAATTTGAGTTTCCATCGTCCTAAAAATGATCGATGGCGTTTGTGTGTTACATTAGATAAAAATAAGCAACCTGCATTTAAACACCACGAGCACCTGAATAAAAGGTGTCTAGGTGTCTAGTGACACCACTAACAATGCAATTTTCTATAAACGTAGGTTAGGTACCTATAATTTTACTGTGTATGATGTGGTTAGTTGCAAATATAACATCGGACCCAGCACACTACCTCAAGAAACTCCAGACTTTTATCTGCTGTGATATATCATCGTGTATAATAACCCTTTGGATTGTATCTTTTAGATATTCCTCTATCCATGTTCTTAGTCTCCTGTCTCACTTCTGTTTTTCTATTAGTTTTGAGTGATTCACCTTAGCAAAGGCTTTCTCAAAACGTATTGCGATTGTATCACCTGTCCCGTATTATCTATCATTTTTATGATATTGTGTGTTAAATTCAAAAGCTGAGTTTCGCAAGAGTATCCATGTTGTTTCTCGTCTATTATTTTATATTTGTTGCACTCAGTTGAAATGTATCGAGTATAATTTGTTTCGCATTAAAAGAATTCAATTAATACCAGAAAGCATATTAATAAGTTCTTCCCTCTGAGTTACGAAAAGATATAAAAGCTCACACTGATCGCTTTTCCAGTTGTGCCATCCCAATACATTTGATCAGAAACTAAACGGAGGTATCTGTATCTCCATCTAAATATTCAAGTCACGTACCGACTGAATGGTAAATTCTGTGACGAAAAGAAACAACCAACAGCAAAAACAATCAGCCTATACATTCAGCTCAATACTAACTACAACTTGGATTTCCACCGTGCTAAAAAGGATCACTGCCGTTTTCATATTACATTCGATAAAAACAAGCTACTTGCGTTTGGAACACCAGGAGCATGTGAATAAAAGAAATATAGCAAGGGAAGAAAAAATAAAAAGGAAGTAAAGGAAAACAATTGAATAATCTTTGATTTTCAACAGCTATTCATGGTATCTAGAGAACACAATGCACTTTTCTATAAACCTAAGTTAGGAATCTATAATCTACCTGCATCTATATATCAGGAGCACCTGAATATATTAAATATTGCAAGGGATGAAAAACTAAAGACGAGGTAAAGGAAACCAATTTCAATACAATTTGATCTTCACTAGCTATTGATAGTGTCTAGTGAAACCACTAACAATGCAATTTTCTATAAACGTAGATTAGGTATCCATAATTTGTAAATATAACATCGGACCCAGCACGCTACCTCGAGAAACTCCAGAGGTGACTTTTATCTCCTGTGATATATCACCGTGTATAATCACCCTTTGGATTCTATCTTTTAGATATTCCTTGATCCATGTTATTACTCTCCTGTCTAACTTCTGTCTGTCTCTATTAGTTTTGAGTGATTCACCTTATCAAAGGCTTTCTCAAAACGCATTGCAATAGCATCAACCTATCCCGTATCATCTATATTTTTATGAGACTGTGTGTTAAATTCAATAGCTGAGTTACGCAAGAGTATCACTGTAAAAATCCATGTTGTTCCTCGTCTATTATTTTGTATTTGTTGCACTGAGCTGAAATGAATCGAGTATAATTTGTTTCGAATTAAAAGAATTCAATTAATACCAAAAAGCATATTAAAAAGTTCTTGCCTCTGAGTTACGAAAAGATATAAAAACTCACACTGATCGCTTTTCCAGCTTTGTTATCCCATTACGTATCTGTATCCCGATGTAAATATTCAAGTCATTTATCATTTATCGACTGAATGGTAAATTCTGTGATGAAAAGAAGCAACCAACAGCTAAAATATAAACCTAGCCATTCTCAATACTGACTACAACTTGGGTTTCCACCGTGCTAAAAAGGATCAATGCCTTTTTAGTGTTTCATTCTATAAAAACAAGCTACGTGCATTTGAACACCCGGAGCACCTGAATAAAAGAAATATAGGAAGCGAAGAAAAAATAAAAGGGAAGTAAAGGAAAACAATTGAATAAACTTTATATCTTCTGCAGCTATCGAGTCTAGTGACCAGAATGCACGTTTCTATAAACCTAAGTTGGGAATCTATAATTTTACTGTGTATGATGTGCCTAATTGCAAATTAACATCGAACCCAGCACGCTACCTTGTGGAACTACATAAGTGACTTTTATCCTCTGTGTATTTATCTCTTGTGATATATCACCGTGTATAATCACCCTTTGCTTTGTATCGCTTAGACATTACTCGATCCTTTTTATTACTCTCCTGTCCAACTTCTGTTAATCTATTAGTTTTGAGTGATTCACTTTATGAAAGGCATTCCTGAAATGTAGCCAGGATAATTTATTTCAAATTAAAAGAATTCAGTTAGTGCCAATATTAAAGTCAGTTATTTGACTTAATAGCGTGAATATAAATTTTTCATAACTATGTTAAAAGTACATTTTATATTTTGAACAAAGAGATTTATATAGAAACACTCCTAGTAGAATTGTTTTAAAAACAATTCCAAAGAACTTCCAAGTAAAGTATACGAGTTGAATCCTATACAATAATAACTTTTAAGTTGTTTGAAAAAAATTCACATAAGTTAAATAAAATTTGTTTTATATAGAAAAAGAAATAACATTCCAGAAAAAGTAGTAAAGCAGAAGTTTCAAAATACCAATAGCTTTAGCTTCCTAACAGAATAAAGAACCTTCCATGATGACTTAGGTATTATAAAAAGTTAGCGCAGTACAAATAAAGGATAAACAATATAGATAATAAAGAAAGTGTAACATAAATCAGTGCTCAACAACTTTTTTCATCTTAGTATACGTAAACCATGTGTAGCATTCCTTGCCACATTATATTGTCACCCCCGTTTTAAGTGGTAGTGACTAGGTCTAGGGACTATTTAAATGTCTCTCACTCAGATGACAGAGAGACATTTAAATCGAATTTAATTTCAGGAAATAAATTAAAGTTAATAAAATAAGTCTAAGTTAATAAAATATGATTAATTTCTTAAATGATTTGATTCGACGCAATTTAATTAGGTACTTAGTATTATGATTGCATTTATTTAGAATTAATTTAAGCTGTTAAAAATTTTGACGTCATTTTGGATATTGGTTAATAATTTATTAGAACGTTATTCAATAATAAATTAATATTTTATTTATTCTATCTGTTTCGGTCGGTTCCGATCAGCCCTCGCACAAATAATCAAGAAAAATAATTAAAAAGATCTTACATTCGTGTATCGATGCTAGACGCCATACTACAGAGTTTAATGGAAACGTTTTCGTTTTTGTTTTTTGAAAAATAATTTAATATCTGTCGCGAACTTCTCTATGTAACGTCTAACTTGGAATTGAATTCTTCAAGTCCCCAAGCTGTTCCTTTTATAAATTCATTCAGTAATGTTTCTCTAACAACGGCCTCCGATACTGACTGCAAAATCTAGGACCCTGAAGTCGCCTTGATTAGATTGGAATGTCGCGATATTCGGTTGAAAGCAAGCGCCTGTATTACTTAGAAAATTATAGAGTTTTTCTCGTATGTAATAAATCCAAATTAAATAATTGAAATAACAAATAAGGTTGCCAACTAGTTGCACTAGATTTGTATTTAATTAATCTCTCTATTTATGTGGCACTATCCAAATATAAATAACGAAGCAAAGGAATAGCTGTCTGGATAAGTTTTTTTGTAGATTCACAATGTACTGCATTTTCATAGGGAACTGAACTGTAACTCTATTGCTAATTACGGTAAAATATTATGAAACAAGGCAAAAGGCTAATCAGCATCGAGCTCTTAATTAATTAAATTATTTGAACATTTTTGTTCATAAGAAAGGGCCTTTGTTCTGTCATAATTCTAATTAGTTGATTAGCAAAATTTCGAACAACTTAACTTTATTAATTGACGTATCCTACGAATTTCCATTCTTTACAATTTTTAAATAACTTGAAAATTTTTGACAGTATTGAAACGCCAAAAAAGATATTAAATGTATTCACTTATTGGAGTTGTAATGAAAAGGATTTTAAATAATGCAAATAAAAAATCTAGGGAAATAGCCATTTATTAGACACACGCACAATAATTTCAGCACACGGCTTGCAACATGTAGGCGGCTGCGGGGGAAAAAACTTCCCCGCAACAAAGGAGAAGTAGTTTCGACATGAATATGTTTTTACTTCTGTATGTTAGAGAGAGATACTTGAAAAAATAATTTATCAGATAGATCTACAATGAGTAAAAATAAAATGAAATAGCCTTCTTTTCTAAGTTTTCACTCACCAGGGAGTGACGCTGTCAGAGTGAATCCAGGAGTCGGAGTGAACCCAGGAGTCGGAGTGAACCCGTCGGACACCAGGAGCGAATATAAAAAAACTAAACTCGGCTCAGCCTTGTACAGCTTTTCAGTAGATATTGCGAAGCATATTTTAAAAGAAGTTCAATTATTTATTTAGTACATTTTTTATAGGAGTTATGGCTAATATACAAATGTGAGTAAATATTTATCTTATTATATATTTTGATTAAAGAAACTGAATCATTTTAAATTCTTTTGATTTTATTCTCAGTGAATAATTGATTTCAAAGTAATTAATTTTTCAGTTCAAAACGAGCTAACAGATAATTCACTTTGATTTAAATGTTGATCACTAGTCTTTATATTTACTGGTTTA
>WYDF02310930.1:0-14981 GCA_009867245.2 Adranes taylori
CAGCTTCTTTATATTGGGGGAAGGGGGCCCATCCGATGAATTTGCCACGGGCCTCGAACGGTATAGTTACGCCACTGCCTTTCGTAACCTATTTTTGTCAATAATGTTGATACGGCCCTGTTGCTTATCTCTTCCGTAGTACATTTTTTACAATACCTTGTTAAAGAGCGATAATTAATTCGAATGTCCTCGGCGATAGATCTTATAGGTTTGTCATGGTTTTTCACTTCTGTTGCAGCAGACAACATCAATGCTGGTGAAACGAGCCGTCGAGCAGAATTTCTCCTGTGATGTCGCGGAATTTTTATGACTAACTCTGAAACAATAAAAAAGCCAACAAAAAAGCCTACAAAGAACCTAAAAGTCAACAAAAATAAGCAGCACAGATGCATGGTGTTAGTTGTCACATTTGACCACTAGCCCCCATCAACCTGAAACGACCTGTCCCAAAACACATTTTAGAAAATAACCTCCCAAAATAAATTTAAATCAATGTTTATTTAAAAAACCATATAACGATATCAAGAAACACATAATAATTTAACACAAGCAAAATTTAAGTATACTTACGAGACTCGACACAGAAAAAAAAAACAACGCACAAACGCACGTGTCTCCATCATGCCATTTGAGAGCTAACTAAAGTGAAATAAGAAGGGAAGTGTTGCTCTCGCGATCCTTCAACGCCGATCAATTATTTCATTCTTTCGTTTACTTTTTTGTTATGGCCGCTGTGACAATCAACCCATGAGACAACCATATTGGGTTTCCCCTATAATTTCTGCATGTGTTACAAAACATTTGTTATACAAACAGAAGTGGGGAGAGGAGAATGCTCTCAGTTTCCAAATATTGCAAAATCGCAAAAACGTATTCATGACATTCTTCACATTAGCATACCATATTAGGTATTGGACCCAAATTTGAGGAAAGATTCCACCAATTTTGATTAAAGGCATGTTTCAATTCTGTATCCTGCATCATGGGCTATTGTACAGAAGTTGTTGATTGCTTTACCGTCATCATATTTGTTAGAACGTGGATTTAGTGCAGTGATAAATCTTATTACGAAGAAACAAAAGCGACTACAAATTTGCTAAACGTGGTGACTTACGAATATTATTGACAAAATGGAACCAACCATAAACAATCTGACTTAAGTAGAATATTATCATAAAAGTTATAAGAAAATGTGAAAATGCAATAAGAAATGCAATATTGAATGTGAAAATGCAATATTGACCAAAAATAGACTTTCCCCTTACATAATTTCCTAACGGCTCACTAATTTATATTGGATAATGCACGAATTTGAGATTTGCACTTGATACATCCAAATATCCAAATATGTTTGCACCTAAGTCTTGTAACAAAGCGTGGTACTTTAAAAGATGGAAGTATCTGTCAAGTTGGGTAATCCTTTATAATAAATAAATGAAATAGATTAAATAAATAAATTATGTAAAAACACCGCACTATAACAAAGCCAATTCATAAATTTAAACGCATTTATTGTTTGATAATAAAACATACGAAGGCGTCACATTCTCACGAATCGTCTGCTTGCCGTATATCGTATAGCAGAGAATGTTATGTAGTAGAGATCTACTGTCTCTGTTGCACTATGTTGAGTGCGTACTATTGCTTACGCAGACTTAACTGTGTATGTAGAAGTATTGATTTAACAAAGTCCGATAATAATTAATTTATGGCTTGGCTTACCGTGTTATGTTTGTGTACATTCGTTACCTATGTACGCTGGCTATGAATAATATGTACATACTTTCTCAGTGTATATGCGAATGGTGTACACTGTACACTTACGTCACTGCTTTCTGTCGAGACCACATCGATAACAAAATAACGTGTTTGGCTGGTTATCGCTACTCCATAGACTGCTGCATTCTACTGTAGGGTGTGAGTGCCGCCAAGAGGGGACTTGCGTACTATTGCTGAATATACGCATTGGCTTGCCGTTGTGAGGACACTGTAATCAAAGGAGATCGTATCGAGTAATAAATGACGTGTGGTTGACTACACACTGACCCGTATAACAGAGCTTTGAGAACTCGAAGAAAGATCACCAGCAGCAGCAGAGAGTAGAGTGACCCAGCCAAGCCGAGACAATGGACAGAGCGACAGCCAGAGACGGTCGCAGAGATAATAACACACTAGGTGAGCGATTTTATATATACAGTTCTGTTTATCATATGTAATTTTGAATAGCTTTGTTTCTCTTCCCACCCTTCCAGATACCTAAATCCTATACAACTTAGAGTCTATACTTCTGATATGTACACCTCAGGGTTAGTTGTAGTCGCTCGGCAATAGTAACGCTGGTGCGGTTCACAGTGTTACGCACCCATTGTGTTCCTTTTCACCCCACCTACTAGAGTGTATAGTTCTAACCTGTGCGCCTCAGGGTTAGTTTTAGTTTATGGTTAGTATTGGAGCGCCTCACATTGTTACGCAACATAGTAGACCTCTAGGATACATATCCTTTTCCGTTATTCATACCGTGTGTTTAGTTTTACGCCTCATCCTCCCGTTGTATTATTTACTGTTTGTGCCTGCTTTCTGCATTATTACTGTTATATTATTTTATCGCAGCATATTAGAATTGATTTACATGCACCGCTTTTATTTTGTTTTGTAATTATTATTATGCATTTGTACTGTTTTATTTGCACCGCTCATCTTCATTAATTTGTTTATAATAGAATCGCTATTGTTTATTTAACCGCCACTATTGCGTCATTAATTTAATTCCACATTTATTCATTGACATTTCTTTATTTCTATATTATAAATATTTGTTTATATTATCTAGAAGCCAATAGACGTTATTTTGTTAGATCGTTAAATGTTGTTTCATTAATTAGCACTAAGAATATTTTTCAGCTCCCCACAAGAACGAGAACCTCCGGACGACTCACGTACTCGTAGCTACTCGTGCCCTCAGGAACAACAAGATCCGATTCCAACGTATGTTCTCACGTTAAACTGATCTGGCGCCCGAGAATACATATTTTCGAAGCCTGTTATATTCTGTGATAATTAAGATATTTGTTTGAGCCATCTGTGACAGCCACTAGGACTCTCCATTAACAACGTCGCGAGCGAGGGGCTGTCAGTCTCTCAAGAATGTCGCAGTATAATCCTATGTGTCCAAAGGCAGGTACATCTTGCTTCATTCGAACTTATATTGCAAGCCCAAAAACTATGCCAAAACTAATTTCCTTGATCAACTTCTGTCGTATCTAAGGTAAATTTCTTTCTAAATGTTGGTCCAACATCCCGTTTCAATCAATAGATGAAACGAAAAACAACATTCAAAAGAGGATCAGTTTTGAAATAACACCCTTGAAATTCATAAATCGTGGGCTATTTGGAAAACATGAAAGTAAAAACTAGATACACATATCAAAAAATGATACAGAAGCTTTATCCAAGAATTGGAAATCCGGGAATATAAATTTGTTTTGATTTACATTTTCAAAATTACTTAATGATTTGTAAATAAGTATAAATGGAACTTGTAAGCCGAGAAGAAAAGATATGGCAGTATTTCAAAATAGATGAGGAATATATTAACGATAATGTAATAATTAGTAATTGCCATTATGGTACAACCACTAAAACAAAGAAGAAATAAGCAAAAACCCAAGAAGAAATAAATTGTCGGGAATCAACAAAATGATATAAATAAAAAATCGCAGAAATTACGTAATAAACGGTTTTCCTGTTTACTGCTACAATATGATAGGAGCAAAGCATCTATCAGTTTCTAGATTAGAGGGTAAGAGTCTAGCACTAAAAGTCGGCCATGAAGAATTCTCCACCTCCCTCGCAACGAAACTCCATTTAATTATTATTGAACAAACAAAAGGTGAAAATTCAAATTTCTTACAGTTAACATAGTCTGAGCACTTAACCTCACCTTCCTCAAAACTACATACATTCCTTGCTCTGGAAAGACCTCATGTAAAACCGATAACATTTTGTTAGTACAGTTAAATGGAGTATTTGGATTACTGTGGAGTATTTGGAATAATATGACTTTTAATTAAAAGTAAATTTTATACTTTAAATTAGAATTGCATTTTGGGCATCCGCGTTTTGTGATAACCTTGTTTTCTGTGAAGAATTCTACTATAAAATTTCATGTACATAAAATTTCAAGTACATTAGATGATTGTTGATGAAGTCATGGTGAAGTTTTTGTAATTATTTAGAGTTTAAAATAAATAAAAGTCTTTTCTTCACAAAAAGGATAACTTGGCAACCGGTTTCAAGTACGTTAGCTCTTCATCATCAGGCCTTTAATATGCAATTTAATTGTTTTGCTGTAATTGATATGTAAAGCGTAATATTTGACAAAGTGATGCTGAACAATTTGAGAAGAGAATAAACCAGTAGTAAATATAAGATCAGACTCATTACAATAATCGGTTTTTCAATATTTGCATTATATATAAAAAATGTTGTAATATTCCTTTTGATAATTATGTACTATGGGCTTAAATTTAATGTGAATATTTTAATGTGACTTAAGTTGACCTAACTGAATTGATTTTGATCTACTTTGGATGATCTTGCTTTTTTCTTCTTCTTCTTCTTCTTCTGCTTTTTCTTCTTGGCTTGTATTGTTGTTGAGTGGCGTGAAGGATGTTGTCAGTGTTGTCGGTGTTGTTTTTTTGTTGATGATTAGTCGTGTATTCTCTTTAAATCTTTTAAGATATGAAAGAATGAAATGGGTGCCGTTTCATCGTTTAGTGATATACTGTGGGGGTTGTTTTCTAATATAAATTGTAACCAGCTTGCAGCTTGTCAAGCTGTTTGAATTTAGAACTTCCAGACAGAATTTTGGCCAATTTTATGAACTCTAGGTTTGGCAACATATGTTATTGCATTTAAATTATTAAGCACATTTAGTTACCTGTTGTGGAGGTGTATTTCTTTCCTAAACTTGTCGTAAATATAATGTTTAATCTGTTGTTTCATTTCAGGAAGAATTTATGTTATGACATTGGAATTTAGATAAGTTCTCTGATTCCAGTAGCAGTTTGCTAATTTACTGATCTCTTGTGTTACCCATAATTGCAGTTCAGTTGAGAATACCTTGGTTTCAGCCAATTTAAGCTAATTTGAGAGGTATTGTGTAACCTGCAATGCGTTGTTTCTGTTTGGTATGTGTTTATAGCAATATCACTTTACCTATTATATACGTCACAGGCCATTTGTCTGTTATATTAGGAGGCTTATTTACGTGTTTTAATAATTTCTTTCGTATAATTATACTAATTTCTTAATGAACTGATTGAAGACTTGCTTCACGTGGTAATTAGTCTCAAGTAGCCATCTTGGGACCCATCAATTTAGCACATCAGCTGAGGCTCGGGTACCAACGTTCGCAAAGGCTTGGGCCGCTGTTGCAGGTTCACCAATTCTTCGAATTGCAACATCTGTGGAACCTCCTCCAGCCAGCCGTCGAGATTAGCGTTCAAACTTTTTGCGGGATGATTATCATCTTTGCAGATCGTATTTATCTCTTAATTTTGGAGTTGTAATAACTGGAGTTGGGGTTTTAATTTTGGAGATGTATTGTTCGTTTAGGCTATGCCAGAACACGCATAAACGAACACGAACGAGAAACACCAACATGAACCATACGAAATAAGACTCCACCTTCGCCAGGCACCTTGTAGAAGACAACCATTCAATAATAAAAACGCAACAAAAATCATGTATGTACAATACAAAGAAAACAAACTTAAAATCTTCGTGAACATGAAAATATTTAACTTAAAAACGAAAGAACGTCATCAAACGACCAAACGGCAACCATTTCAATCTTACATATCTTAAAAGATTTGAAAAGAACACACAACTAATCATCAACAGAAAAACAACGCCGATAACACTGACAATATCCTTCACAGCACTCAACAACAACACAAGCGAAGAAGAAGCAGAAGAAGAATAAAACAAAATTAACCAACGAGAGTCTCATCCTTTGGTCGGCGATAGGCCTAAGTTGCCGAAAGCATGTTGACTTTAAATAATTATAAAAAGAAGAAAGAAGAGTGTAAAATATTTTGGATCCATGATGTTATAATGAATATGCAACCAAAACTACTTTAATCTACTTGTATGCCTGCTTATATATTCTGAAAAACAAATTATAAGCAAATTTTAAGCAGAAATCAAAGTAACGTAAATGTCAAAGTCTTGGGCTATTGTTTCCAAATTATTTTACTACGATGAGCCCCTCATAAATTCCCTAATATTTAGTTTTAGTATTTTCTCTTCTCAAATTGTTCAGCATCACTTTGTCAAACATTACTCTATAACATATAAAATACAGTAAAACAATTAAATTACATATTAAAGGCCTGATGATGAATAGCTAAGCTATGTGAAACCGGTTGCCAAATAATCCTTTTCATGTATTATTAACTCTAAAGTACATTACATAACTAAAATAATATCAACAAAAGTTAGTCTATATCAATCAGTTAATCCTATAAACCCAATGACGTGCACATCTGTAAGCATTTTAAATCCAAATTTATTCCCTTGCTATCTAGTTATTCATGAATAGCGTCAACACCAGAGCCTATGAATATTTATTTAGCGTACACAATCGCGAACGATAACTCGATAACTTGTTTCTGTAAAAAAGACTACCTTAATCAGTGTTGTTGTCGCAATTATAAAGTGACTCTTCTGAATTTCCTTCTTGTCCTTTCGCACATTTGAAAGCTTTTCTCAAGGATTCGCATCATTTGGGTTTGTTCGTTCAAAACTACAGATTTGTTCGTGGATATAGTTTGAAATTTTATTTTTTATTATAATCATAAAATTAATGCAACAACAATTAAAACAATTCCAATGATATAGACGACCCCATATGCGGGCAGCGGAAAATTTTACCCCAGGTACCGGTAAGCAGGTCTCACGCTAGTCGAAAACCAAAAATGTAAAAAATCTATTCTAAAAATTACGGAGAATGCAATTTCTATTAAAATACCAAAAATTACTTTAGAAAAATATATAAACGATAACCGAATATTTCACAGTAAAACTATAGTGTACACTATAGACACTATGTGACAAAAAATAATTTAAAAGAAAAGTGTAACACCAATCACCAGAAGGCCCTGTAGACTGTTTTCCCTTGGTCTTATGGGTACCTAAACAGGTAATTCAAATAAAAGTGAAGATGTGCCTTTTCATTTGCCTTATCATCACATCACTTCCCAGTGAAACTGGAGATGAGAAACTTTACAAATAAGCCTATTGCTCCTCCAACTAGGATTGGCTGGAACAAATTTGAGTATGAAATGAGGCTAATCGCATCAAAACAACTACTGGAATTAACAACGGAGTTGACCATATTACAAGAAATATACAGGATAAAAATTGCTCTAAACCAGTTACGAATGAAAATCAATGGAATCTTAACCGCACAGAAAAACAGTTAATTGCACACAAAAATCAAACCAAACGAAGATATGCACAGTGTCGACAACAACATGATAAGGCTACATTAAAAAACTTCTACCAGAAAGTGAACAAAATCTGTGGAAATTTATGACGAAAATATGAAAGAAACCTAAGAACAGCAGACCCATACGGGATGCTAATGGTTGCGTAGAGGAAACAGAGAAAGCAGAATTTTGCGTCGACCACTTTCAAAACTGGTTTACCAATGCGGATAGCACAATGGCAGTAATCACAAATGCGGTAGAATAGAAACAAAGAACACAATTCAAAAGTCCCTCTTTCTACTCAGAAGTCATTATGGAAGAGGTGAATACAGTAATCGTAAACCTTAACCCAAAGAATCCTCCGTAGGTGATAGAATACAAAATATGGCACTGAAGAGGCTGCCTCAAAATGCAGTGGAAACAATGACCAAATATATACGATAAAATTCTCAATCACGTATCCTCCACTTGGAAAAATGCGATTATAATTACTATCGAAAAGATAGACAAAACACAGCAATACATGAAAATCTTCGTCCAATAAGTCTGCTAAACAATTTGTCCAAAACTCTTCAAGTAATAATTAAAACTAAGATTCAGGCTTACACAGAAGAGACCAACAACATCCCTCCACAAACGCTGCAATTCAACAGACAGCTAACTTGAAAGCCATTATAGATCAGTATAGATCAAAACTGGCTCAAGCGTGGACACTTACAGATGTGTCATGCAAACGCATAGACATGGACCAACAGTTTTATTCAGAATGGCTGTGAATAAAGTAGTATAGACCAATCTGATAGCCAACATCCACAGAGGATAGGCTCTTCAAGAAAGAAGAAGATTCACTGTCTGTGCCGCCTTCCAAGAGGTGAAAAAGCATACGACAGAATATGGCAAGATGGGTTAATATTCAAGATTTGGGCCTAAAAGTTTGGAATTGATAAAGTTCACTGAAGCATTCATGAAAGATAGAATATAAGGAAAGATCGCTGACACGCTCTTCATAAGAAGACCCATACAAGCGGGACTGGCATAAGGGTCCCCGCTATCTCCGATACTTTATAACTTGTCAATACTTTATGTTTGTCAGAAACATGACAAAATAGGAGGAAGAAAAATGGACAAAAACTTTACAGTTTGTTGATATCATTGTAATTATAAGAGCCGATCCAAACCCCATTGTAGTTAACAAACGGCTGGAAAGAAGCTTGGAGACAATATACAAATTCTCCAAGATTTAGAAGATCAAACTGAACCTCCACTAAAACTTAACTTAATATAACGTTAAGTTTGATGGAACTCAGGTCTCAGTGAAGAAAACAGCTACCTATCTAGACTGGACATCTCATTAGCGCAGAAATTGCTTGCATCACAATAAACGTAAAGCAACAGTCGAAACTGAATATAGTACGAGTAAATCATGAAAACACGATTCAAAACTGAATATAATAAATCAAGTCTTCACACAACAGCTATTATATGGATGTGAACTTAGTATATGGAGGGTCAGAAGATCAGAAAAAGCAACACAACGTAGTGTAATAACTCAACACTAGCTTTTTTTGTTGTGAGTCGAAGAGTTAAGAGTCGAGATACCTACAAATAGGTGTTGCGGGGGATTGGCGTCGCAACTAAGCATCGCTGGACCGACCAGCAAGTAGACATCTAGTATCGATGCTAGGCGCTTGCCCCGCCGCGTCCGTTATACAAACGCAGCAACCCTAAAACCCCCCCGTGGGCTAAACGTTGGTATGACTTCCAAGTGCCTTTCATCGGGTATCTTAGCTGTCAGGTCATCCTACCGAAAATTTGGCTTTCGCATCCATTGTTTCTAGAATCTAATCACTGTTTATTACTCTCGAGAACTGGTCTACTCTTTGCTGTATAGCCGGCACTTATCCTCCACTTACATTTGTCGTAAATTTTCTCATAACTGCTATTCTCTATTCCGGACTTTCTCGGTCTCTTCTTTCCGTTGCATGATAGGACGAATATATTCGGCGACAATATCGCTCTTCCGTTTGCTTTCCAACAATGTCGTCACCAAACTCACAGCTCTTATCACTCCTCCTAGTTGTCTTGCATGTCAACTCTTGCCTCAGTCCACACCTCGCAGTTCATAATTGAGTGTTCCGTATCATCTTTTTTGCTGTTACAGTGATCACAGGTGTCACTGAGTAATTTTCCAATGCGGTGTAGGTAAGTCGCAAAACATCCTGCCTGTGTGAGCCAAAAATCCGAAGTCCTATGCTGTTTCAAGTACACAGTTCCAAAGGTGCTTCCCCAATTGCTAGCGTCTACTCTTTGTTTTCAGATAGCATTTCATTATTCTTGTGGGTTTTCGCTCTTCCTTCAACGAGCAGGTCTTCAGCGAACACAAACTACTTAGAAAAGCCTTTGATGAACCGTGGCATATCAGAAACCTTGGAGTTAGCTAGCGCACTCGAAGCACCGGACATAAAAGAACTAGCCGAAGAGAGACGAAAAGTGCTAATTCAAACCCTGAAAAAACACCCAAAGGAGGAAGTTCAAGAATTAGCAAAAATGATGTAACACCAGAAAGCAGAAAATCAGAAAGGAAAAGAACAAACCGCTAAAGTACTCATCGGTTAGTCCCATTACTGATCGAGCGAGCACAGCACACTAAACATAACTGAACAACACTGGTTACGTTGGAGAGAAGAAAGTTTATTGAAAATTAAAGTGAAATAAATTCCTTCAATACGTAATCATTGAATCTAGCTAAGTGTCTGGAACTCACTATTTCTAGTAATCAGAAAGGTCAATATAGTCCATCAAATCTTCCTAATATCGAATAGAGTATACATACTTAAGCAATTAGGAAATATCTAATATTTTTTTACTTTAGCAGCCTAATCTCAAGAAGTCGTTGCCTTTTCAACGGAGCATCAACATTAGGAATTTGCGCGTATGCCCATGTGATGAAAAAAATTACTCATCTTTCAACGGCTGATGAATTCAGCGCTGGCTGGATCCATTGACATAAAATGGTGTGAGCGAATTTGACATAAACATGCAAGACAATTCGAAAAAGTAGACCTGGATGATATCTAACGTACTGTAATCTCCTAGAAACTCATAATAAAAACTAAAAGCGTATTTAGTAGATAACGTTGTAGATTGCAATATTGAGATATGACATTACTACATATTTTCGTAAATTTTGACATTTGTCATTATCAAAACAGGAACAGGACCGAGCACTTTGTTGACAGTGACAAAAAAGTAAATCTCACGTGTAGGGTTTCGTTTAAGATTCGACTGAAAACCTAATTGAACAAATACTGCTTCGAATCGTTTCGTTGGACTTTACGTTCAATTTCGTTGTGGTCATACATACTTACATCAATGATGAACATGTTTGAAGAGCATCTGCATGCAGCATGCCGTGAGATAAAGGCATTCCATTTTATATGAACATTTAAAATAAGTCCGTTCCTGATAGATTACGCATAATTTTCCCGAAAGAAGCTTGTATTAATTCGTGTGAGGAACTATTCAAACAAAATGAGCAAGGAACTGCAATATTGGCGTATAATATTGTAACAAGGGACGCATCTTCGGTATTTAAGTACAAACCGGAAACTAAGCAACAATCAACTGATTGGGGTTTCCAAAATGAACCCCATCCAACAAAAGTTGTACATTCGCAAAGGATTTTTAAGCAAATGATTGATTGCATTTTCAGTTTTATTAGACATATCGCAACTTTGATGCTTTAGAGCAGGGGTCGGCAACCTTTTTCGGACGGCGGGCCATTTTCAAAATAAAACTTTTTATGCGCGCCGCACATTCAAATGTAACTTAAATAGTGCTTTTATATCATATACGAGTATAAATATTAGTGCTTTGACGGGCCGCGCAAAAATTTGCAAAGGGCCGCATGCGGCCCGCGGACCGCAGGTTGCCCACCCCTGCTTCAGAGGATCAAACAACAGTTAATAGGATTTGTCATACCCAACTCTCACGCAGCACGTCTAACAACTGATTATTTAATATGGCCTGACAAGTTGTTATTGGGTTAACATACCCCATGTAAATTAATTCAATTAATTAATTAACATAAAAGCTAATCCACTAGTATATTATAAATTGATCAATTAAATTTAATAATATATAATTTAATAACGAAATGAAAACTGAGAAGATTTAACACCCAGTGTATGAAAAGGACTTAAATACGCGACAACAAATATTGAGCCCTTGCGTTTAAAACTCATTAGCGCGAAGGAAGTACGCGTAGAGTCGCGATCGAGTGCGCTGGTGTGGTCAGCGAGAAGAATTCGTGGAAGAAGACACACACACATTGATTCTTACGAAAGCTTACACATCCATACACATTTAGCATACAGTTCATTTATTACCATTATTTTCTTAAGAAATTGTAAACATATGTTAGCGTATCTACAAGCGGTTTTTCCTATTGGTTGTTTTCATAATTGAAAGGGTAACTCTTTACAATTCTGCGAAGAATTGCGCTTACCTTTATTCTGATTGCAGAACAACTTATGCCCCATAGAATTTCGACAGTGAGAAAATGCAATATTGTTCCTTAAGATTTATAACGATCAAAAAATGGTTTCTCATTGGTAGTAGCTCTTCCTTCCTAAAGATGTTAGGGGAAAATTACTTTAAGCCACGCCCAAGCGAATTGGCAAAATACGAAAAGTTCGACGGTCCAGCCGACCACCAGAAGTAACTTCTTTTCAGTTAATTTCATAGAAAAGGGCCCACTCAAACCAGCGTTCATCAGACGCATTTTGGGTCTTATACTGATCGTTTCCGTGTGAGGACCTTTGCACGTTTCGATTAGCATAATTCATCATTAAGTGATCGAACCTATTCTTGAACCAATTCGTGAATGAAAATCGCGGTCTTGAATTTGATTTTGTATCAAAGTAAGCGCCAGCGACAAATCGCTTATTTTATTTAAATTTAATTCCAAGTCTATACTAAATTTTTATAACATCAGATTAGATAAACACATATTACATTATTAATTTTCGGATAAATCTTTCGATCTTTTCGTCATCTAATCTTCATTTCTTCTCACTCACTCATAACGCTTTTATAAACCCTTCCTTGTAATCTATCCCTTATAAACCCTTCCTTCCATGTTTTCGATGCGCAAACGAGGAGGACAACGACAGAGGAAGAGGGACGAGATCATAGATATAAGGCCTATCAAACAGCGCTGCCCACGTACACCACCAGTGCTGATAGACGCACCCATTCCATCCACTCCACTGAGACAACAAGAACCACTACCACCTATACCTCCAGGCGATGTACCATTACCTCCTACGCCAGGAAAGGGACGCCTCTACTTTTAGAAGAGCATCGAATAAATCCTCCCTACGCCATCAACTTTTTTTCTTCCGTCTAAAATTATATCACCTCGTCATCAGTTTATCACACCATCAATTACGTAATTCATATCATCGATCTACTAATCAGCTAGAACAACCTACAACATCATCGCTGACCATCCACCATTCAACCATTTAATTCTACCGATGTCCTGAAGAAGCAGAAGGGAAGCCAAAATCCAACTGTAATGGAGTCAGAGTAAGTTCTCCTTACGATCTGTTTTGTGTAAATCACTTCTAAGCAGCCGCGTCGTGTAGGTCTGGGTTTGTACAGAGCTTCTTAGGGTTTGTAGAGAGCTTATGGACTTCAAACAACAGTTAATCAAGCTTGCGTATAAAATTTGTAATGCTCGTCTTTTGCCTTTTGTCAATGATAGTAGACTTATCCACCTCGTACAACCGATGTTATATTGTGCTGCAATTTCATTTATATGTTCCAAAATAGCTGATTTTTGCATCAAACATTTTATTGGTTTCTAACAGCAAGTTATCTATTATTAGGAAAACCTATTAAGAAAAACAGTTATTTATTTTATATATTAACAATGTTAAATCAAATTTTACCACGGGAAACTATTTAAGCCATTTGCTAGATATTTTATAAATATAGATCTTTGGTATAGGAATATTAACATTGATACTTTCCATTATTGTAATCCAACAGGGTTTTTCTACTACCCCTTACTGCTTCAGTCTGCTGCAGCTATTGCACTCACTAATGGAAAAAGCAGCCGCGAAACACTCCACATCGAAGTCAAGGGCGGGACCAGAATATATGAGGGTCACAAAATCAGGGGTTGTTTTATAGCGTTGCTGTCAAGCACTCTCGCTAGCCCCCTTGACGAGGAGTGAGTGCTAACGTTCCGATCTACACCCTTCTCGTATTCATTTATTTGACAAGAACTATGACTACAGCACGTACGAATGAGACGATATAAACATACAGAGTGTAAAAATATCTTGCAATTAGGGTTACTGAAATGCAAAACCAAGACCAAAATTTAGTATTGTATATCAGTGTAATTCTAATTGCAAAATTTAACACTCCAATATAAGAAAAAATTAAGCTTCAAATTAATAGAACTCAACCTCTTAATAAAACATTAGTTCCAGAAATCTTTCAAAAAATGTATCTAAGAATATTAAACATTGTTCATTTTAATTTTTCCTGCCTAAAGTTTTTTTGCATTATATTAATTATTATAACAAACACCTTCAATATTGTTTCCTTTTAGCCGATAACTCAAACAGTCTCATTTGTTCTAAAAAAATAAAGACTCGAACCACTAAAATTTGTTCTAAATTTTTTTTTTTTCATTTTTACTGAATCTAGTGCAAGCAGGAAGTTCTGTGGCTGATGCAGCTAAAAAATATGAAATTCCACGTATAACCCATTTGTACCGTTCTGAAGGAAAAAATAAAACAATTAGAGTGAGCCAGAAACAAATTTGTCGTCAGAACAAGAAAATCTGAACGGGTAATGAATTGCTACAAAGATGGTTTTGCTCTAACACAGGAATAGGTGCAACAGAGTGTTTTATTATGGAAAGCCTAAAATTAAAAACAACATTCATGAATAACTTGGTCGGAGCAATGTGGTCCCTATTCAAAACCCGAGACCCATGCATCTCTTTCCGTACGCCAAAATATTTAAGTACCGTAAGAGCATCTGTGACTGCAGAAAATTTGAAGGAATGGTTCGTTAGTGCAAAGGCTTACTTGGAAGAAAATGGATTTGCTAATGTATTGGAAGCACCTGAAAGAATTTTCGATTCGGACAAAACTGCCTACTAAGTATTGGCTATGAAATTTAATGATTATAGACGCTTAATTTTGCAACTATTTATATTAATAAATCTACATATACTTTGTTTC
Source organism: Adranes taylori (assembly GCA_009867245.2). Classification (NCBI taxonomy): domain Eukaryota; kingdom Metazoa; phylum Arthropoda; class Insecta; order Coleoptera; family Staphylinidae; genus Adranes; species Adranes taylori. Next base: position 14,762 of record WYDF02310930.1, read on the forward strand.
AGTCGGTGGCAGTGACGTACCTAGAACTTTTGCCGGCCGGGGCGGTCTCCAATTTGCCGCCCTTTCTAAGTCAATCAATTCGTGGTTTTTATAAATTAACAAACATAAATAAATAATTGCAATTGAGAGAAACTATAGGTGGGGTACTTTGTTTACCATTGGATGTCATATTTAAATTAGGCAGTAATAAAGAAGTTAGAAGGCCAAATAAGTTGAATAT
>WYDF02310941.1:0-14979 GCA_009867245.2 Adranes taylori
TATATAGATATGATTTTTAAAATTCGCGAATACAATACTTTAAGCTTACCTGGTGCTCCGTTGGTCTGGTGCTTCGCTAGAGAGACTGTAACCTATTTGAATTTTGTTGCTTCGCTAGAGACTGCTTTGGGTAGTTCAATTATTACCAATTATTATTATTTTTCTATTCAGTAGTAGTACTTCAATACTTTTTTGATATAACCTAAAAAAATATCGTGCGTTGTGTGCCGCGCCCCGCCTAGCTGGTGCTAGACTGACAGTCTGTCTGGTCTGCTCGGCGCTCCGCTAGAGAATGCTTTAGTATGGCGTCGCTGCTCTGGTCTGGGTACTTCGCTGGCCTCATGTAGTCTGGGTTGGGAAGCTGCTTTGACGCCTTTTTTCGTTCGCCTCGCATTCCCACTTCAAACGCACTTTTGGGGGATTCATTTGACCTCATTTGGCCACTCCATTTTTGATCCAATATATTTTCTCATGGCCGAGTGGTTCAGTAAACCATAGTTACTTGATCAAATGTCCGTCCATTTTTCTCATAATGTATTTCTTATGGGACTTTTGGTGCCAAAGTCGGCATAGATGTACTACTAACATGATCAAAACTAAGTAGATCAAACTTTGCTTCGTGTAGTATACTAGCTTGATGATAAATATTTAACTACTACTTGTAAATTTGAGAACATAAAAGTGGGCAGGTCTAACATTATTTGAATTAAATTGCTATGTATTGCATATAAGACAACATAAGTTAATATTCTAAAAGATAATTTCATGATGTTTGTCATAGCAAGAATTTATGAAATGATTAAACATCTTGATGATATAATCAAACAATACGTATTCGATGTTTGACATTTAATTTGGTAAAGCCTTTCGAAAATTACGTATTACGAACGTATATCTACACGCGTTCTTGTGTCATCCCGTGCATCATGTGCAACAAAACATAACAAAAACACAATACACGTTAAATAATAACTAGAACCAAATAAAAATAGAGCAAATGGAAAAGCTAAACAACCCTTTGCTTTTTGTTCTCTTTCCCCTCATAATATTTTATTAGATTTCTTTTGTTTATTTGATGACAAATGAATGAAGGAAGCGACAGATTTTTACTACGTGGTTAGAAAAGTTGTGGTTTATAATTGTCAAATCAAAATTCATCTTAAACAATTTTTCAACTATACATATAATTATTTGATGTAAACAATAGACATTTAAAGGAAATTTAATCAGAAGGTTTTTGCAAACAAATTTCAATTTGACATTTTTTTTAGAAATATTGTTTCATAGGTTTAAACAAAATGAATACAAAAAAATTGTGGGCGAGTCGAGCATTTTTTATATAGTGAAAGTTAGACGTCCTACTAAGAGTGATCCATTTAGTTTTCACCCCATTTTAACTTATATTTCGTCAATTAAATTTAGTTAACCTAATAGTTATTTAGAATAGAGATCAACTTGCATAGAAACGCACAGTTGTAGACAAACGCGTTCTCTTTTCACGCATTTAAATTTAATATTTTGCGTTCATTAGTAATCTTTCATAGAGGCAGCAGTAAAATAGTAAACATTATGTGTATTCAAACATTTATCTGAATATTATTTTTAACACACTCGTCAGGAACGGATTTAGGGAAGTGTGTTACCTGACTCAAATTGCCATTTTATTCAAAATTTCGAAAAATTAAAATGAAATATTTGAGCTTACGCACTTGGAGCTAAAACCCCTCTAATAAATGAGCCCCTTTTAAAATAAAGTTAAGTTAAGAAAGCGCAATCATGACGTACTTTCCAAGCTGCTTTCTTAGCAACTAGTCATTTAGAGATTTTAAATTTCATTAAAATTTTATCTAAATCATTTGGAATTCCCAAAAAGAGGTAATGGTTTTTTGCAACATATTGTTGCGTTTAAATTTGGGGGATCCCCAACGAGACGGGATAGAGAGAATCGTATTAACGAGGTACGTAGCGATTCCCTTCTACCCTTTGGGATCTCTTTGTAGAATAACTACAAAAAGCGATTCACTTTAATACCCGTTTAAATTTACCTGCTTAAAATTATGTTATAACCTCCCGATTTCCATTACCTTTTAAAAGGGAACACTAGACTTTGCCATTGGTGGGGTTACGAGTACTTTTCTTATTTATTTTTACGAGATCAGACATAATTTAACAGAACTTTGCGCAACCCTATCAATAACACATCGTCTCTCATAGACAAGGTTATTGGAATAAATGAATTACATAATCTTAACAAAATGTATTGAGAATGATTTAGGAAATGCGTACATGCGAACTAAATTATGATTCGTGCATTCAAAATAAATAACTCTTCACCAAAATAATAAAATAAAATACTATTTGTATTCAATTACTACGTGCAAATAGTTAAATCAAAATGGCGCTCAAGTTCGTCAAATTGATTCCCAAATTATTTATAAAATCATTCTACTTACAGTTTTCGCCATTCCTATCATCACAAACTATTTCATAATTATACACAGCAGTACCTTATTAATTCATTTCACTTTAAGTTAATTTATTGCAATAAATAAACTTGTTGCCTAATCAATTTAATTTATTTTATTCAAAGAATTCAAACTTAAAAGAATTGCTTAATAATTACCGAATACCGCACATTACTATGTTCCATATCTAACTACCGATACTTATTCAACAATGTAATTTATTCATGATTTTATTTGGAATAAATTATAATTTAATTTAATTCATAATTTTTTGCACTACACTGACTAGCAAGAATTCATTCTGCACTTTAAAATTTATATTTACTGACTACCAACTCAAGAGCTGCGGGGCTTTTTTTTATTCATTTCTTTGACTAACTAATTTCCTATTTAAATTACGATTAGTATTTTCTCCCTGCCTCTAAACAATTGCTATAATTTAATGTATTCTCACTTAATTACCTATCACCCTACTCTACTAATTACTTTCGGTCACAATGGATTCATGTCCAATCCTCTGCTTATACTTATACAGTATCATACGATACGGTTTCACTAACTATTGATGATTCCCAATCAAATATATTTACTCACACAGACACTGATTACGGCGTCACCCCACTCAACCACTACGTTTGTTGCATGGGTTGATGGCCCCAGATGGGTGTAAAATCATTTGTTTAAGATTTTTTTTAAATACAATAGAGTTTAATCAACGATCAATGATTATTTCTACATCTTAATTGTAAAGTTTATTTATCGTAAAACGACCCGTAGGCGACTGTCTCTTTTTTCCAACTAGTTCGTCGAGCAAACAAATTGCTTACGTAATAACAACCTTTCATAACATCTAGCCATTCTGAATTATTTACAAGTACCAACTATACAAATTTATCTACAATAGAACTTAATTTGAACAAGGACAAATGTCCTCGTGACAATATGATGAGCCTCATATTTCAATAAATGGAGTTTTTGGAATACTGGAATTTTAATTATTCAACGTTTACTGCATTGCAAAAGTATCAACTTATAAACGTCATAAAATGTGATGTTTGCTCTAAAAAATTTTTTCGTACTTACTATTGTTAAACTATTGCGCATGTTCATATGTTTAATTTCGGTTACTATGGTGACTAATACAACATTTTTAAAGGATTAAGGACTTTATCATTCGAACTATTATAGTTGAGCTCCTCATGTGGGATATCATTTTAAAGAAAATTACTAGGGCTTTGATAAGCTAAAAGGGTGCTACTAAAGGTTTTCGAAAAATATGTTTATTACTCAAAATCCGCTCAGTATATTTAATTAATTAAACTGTTAAATTAGCAGCTCTTTAGTGTTATATACATTAGATAAGTTCTAGTTTTTTGAACGCAACTCACTTTCTTACTAAATTAGCCGTTCTTTTCAAACATATAAATTTGTTGGACTAATATGAAAGCTAAGTCTATACCCACTTTTAATGGAATGCAAAATATAAATATGTAGAATGAATTCTATAGAAATGCTATGCTTATTGACTCGCTCTAGTCATTGTAGATTTTTCGGGTTTCACGCTCGTTAAACGTATCCTCTTCGGACCAACCCTCAATATTCTATTATAAATGAAATGAAAGGGGTACATATTGTCATATAAACTACTGGCGACTAATTGCTCTTGTAACACCACGTTAAATACCCACCCTTATTTCATGTGTTACACAGAAGTAACAATAAAAAGTTTAGATATACATTTCTGAAATGTAAAAATATATTTATACATATTTTTTGTATAATATAATAATAATGAAACTTTCCGTCTGTGCATTCATATGATGAGCGTCCAGATCAGAGTCCACAAGCCTCAAATTTCAATAATGCAAGTCCCTACGGAGGAATTTGTGCGAGCCATCATATTACAATAGAAAGTAAATCCGTCGATCCAGACATGATCCATTCCGAGACCCTTAAATTGATAACAGAGAGGAAGGGCTCAGGGTTTAAGTTCTTAGCATGCCTGTTTAATACCATTTATAGAATCGGCAAAATACCTTCAAACTGGCTCACCTCCATCTTTGTTAGTTTGCCGAAGGAAATGAAAGCCATAAATTGCGATGACTTTAGAATGTTTTGCCTAATGTCTCACGTTCTGAAAACCTTCCTACGGATCATACACACTCAAATATATAAGAAGTACTTCAAGAAGGAAAGGAAACTGCAATAGATCGGATACATCACGCGTGGTGAAATGTATGAGATCCTCCGACTGATCAACAAAGAGAAAGTTCAGTGAAGAAGATCAATAGGATGATAACAGAATTCATGGCTGAAGGATCTGAGTGGATCGCTCGGACGAACAGCGACAGAGATCTTCAAGGGTGCAGTTTCTCGAGCCCAAATATCTAATTGGATTGCTACAAGGATACGGTGCTATAAGAAGAAAATTCAATGTAAATAGCATTTTATTAGGCAGGGATACGTCTAGTAATTTCGTACCATCTTTTTTGTTTTCCCTTTTTTCAACTTTTTTGTGGAGGCTGTTCACCAACATGAAATTTTTGTGAAGTTGGTACAAACCGTTTTTAATCTCTGAAATAGTCAGTCAGAACTTTTTTTCTGTTGTTGTAGACGATTTGAATCTGCGCTTATTATATTCTCTTTGTACATTCCGTTTTAGTTTCATAGCGAAATTTGTTAGGTGAATGATATTTATTATTTTGTACAATATTATTACTACTGATATTTTTGTTCTTGTCTTTTATGTACGTATTTGGTTATTTACACGTCTGATCTTTGAGTATTGTTGTTTGTAAGCTTAGTGCGTTTATGATCTTTTGTCCCAAGTTTTGTAAAAATATCTTATCTTTTAGAAACAATTCTTAAAGCAATATCATTACATAAATACATTTATCTTCTTGTTCAAAATAATTGATATTTTATATATAAGTTTAGTTTTCGTGCATCTCTATTTCGATTTTCGCAATAAAATTGTATATAAATAATGAGCTTTTTCGCCACATTTCTTAATAAGATAATTAATTTATTATGTTCCAAATGCTTTTTAAAGGCCTTCTACTTTTATATGTTTTACACCTTTTACATGTTTTACACGTTTTACAGCCTTCTACTTTTACACGTGTTACTATAGAAACGCTGTTACAGACGTATACAAAGCAGGATCGTAATTTGTTTATTTCTCTTTAAATACCATACTGCTTTATAATTTATTCTATTGTTGTAACATGTAGGATGCTCGTGGGGTTGTCAGGGTTGGGTAGGGACTCGCTGTTTTCATTTTATAATATTAACAAAGTACATTAAACACTATATAATGATGTACGCAATAACATGTTTAAATAATTGTTGTTTATTGTTCCAATATTTATAACCTCAAAATAAGGACTCTTAACGCGATTTTTAACTGACTTACAATAATTAGTTTCTATATATACAATGCAAAGAAATTGTTAGGATAATTCCATTCCATTTACAAAAATAGCAAATAAAAATTAACAACAAAAATAACAACAGAAAGAAATGTTAATTCTATTTTAGATATCAAATGGTTCTTGTGGTGGTGTCGTGAATGCTCCTTTTTATTTCTCCTTGACGTTGGTGAAAGTAGATGCTTGAATATTGCAATTTTAGTGCAAATATGGAGTTATTTACGCTCCATTAATTTGACGGAGACGGTAAAATAAATTGTTGTGAAGATGTAATGAAAATTTTTTCTTTATGATGTAGAAACGAAATATATTTTGATGTAGCGATGTGTGGACTATTCGCTGTCGTCGAAGTAGTAACGGAATAATCGTCTGCGTTACCTTGTAGAGCCATCCTTTTCCGGGAGTGGACGGTAATGGCACATCACCTGGAGCTGTAGGTAGTAACGGAGAGCCGTGAGGTGTTGTTGGTTCTTCCTTCTGCTTCGGAGGAGTGACAGGATCAGAATCGTTGTCTAGCATCCGCTGGCAGCGCGGTTTAATAGTGTTCTATCGCCTTCACCTCTACTCATTTGATACGCCAGACTTTTGGTGTCCCTCTTCTTCTGCTTCTTGCCTCCTCGTTTTCCCATTGAATGACGTAGATATAAGGGCAGTGGCGTGAGATATTGTTATGAGTGAAAATACAAGAATTAAGGATTATATGATGGATATGACGATAAGAGAGCGAAAGATTCAACCAAAAAGTTTAATAATGTAGTTTGTATGTATTTGACTCGATGTATAGAACTTTCAGAATTACTATTTGAATTTAATGTAAATAAAATAAGCGTTTTCGTTGGTGACGCTTACTTGGATGTTATGTAGATGCACCAGTGCGGCTTATGCTCACTCTATATGAATAGGCTTAGCTACCTAATGGAGAATTCAGCCAGTTAAAGTATATGACTACACTCACTCAACATCAACTAGCGACAGACCCAAAAATGCGTCTGAGGAAATCTAGCTTGAAGCGCTCCTTACATGCGAATTTTTTGGAAAGGAAACTGCTCCTGATGAATCGGTTGAGCTGTGGCGTGCTGCCTAAGCCGATGACGTTCTACGGCGCCTGCCGCAAAAAAAGGCGGAGTTTGAAAGAAGCTTCTGCTACAACATATTTAAGAAAGTTATATTTCCGACCAATCAAAAGTTTCTTCCTAAAACGTTAAGAAAATTTAAGGATCAAGGTTGCATTATTTTGTTAACGGTTATCTAGTGAAATGCAAGTAGTGGTGTTTTCTAAATGGTGGTGGGTCACATTAGCGGTGGAAATAGTAGCTCGATGCAGTCAAAATTTCAAAGTATGGCATAAAAGACGTCTCCTTCAAAAATACGTTAAACTAATATCCAATCAGATTTGTTGAAAACCAAAAGGGTAAAAAGCTTACCCGTCATTTAGAAAAAGTGGTGGGTGCAATTCTTGACGTGATTCTCGTCGAAACAAATATACACCGACAAAGGAAATCGTTAAAAACTGTCGCTTCATTAAAAAAAACTCGCCATCGTAAATCGTAAAGCTTAAAATATATGACAATGCACTTGCAGTAGATGAAAGCATACCGCTCGCTGTCGGCTTTAACACAAAGATTTGACACGATATGCCGCCTGATTTTTGTACGGTTACTGGTTCAGCGAATTTGTTTGATCTTTACTTGTATATATGTATGTATAGGTTTGTCGGAAGATCTTATTGCTCTTCCTTATGGCTTTTTTATGTTAACGTATAAGATGATATCTTGAATAATTTATATTTTTTCTTGATTTAACTCATTTATTATGATTAGTTAATTTGTTAGGTTGTATATTAGATTATATGTAATTGCATATTATCATTAGTCAATTTAGATATATTGATGAATTAGATTAGTCAATTCAGATATATTGTTAGAGGATTTCTTATTTCATTTAAAATTTATCAAGGAATTGCTTATTGCGATTATTAATTAATTGAATTAATGAGAATCCTCTGTCAACGCATAGAAACGTACAGCTGAAGCTTTGTGACAAAAGCGTACTTTGCCTTCTTCTGAATTTAACATTTTGCCTTTCTATCCAATCTCTCTGTGAGCTATCGCTTACAGTCTTACACGATACGATCAAACTCGGAATTGGGTAGTTTCGTCGTTGGAAATTTAGGTTGTATTCACACGACCGTGTATATTACCGAGAATTGCGTCATAAATAGAAGATGACATGAAACTGCATTCTAAAAATCTGAGTCTGTATAATATACATGATTCGCCGATTTAGGGGTGGAAGCTATTCAAATTTAAACCGCTACGTTATTCAATATTAATCTTATTGTTAAAAATTAAATCAAAATCTTCGGGTGAAGTATGAGTGTGATCCTTGTGTCTCACCCAAAATTATAATTTGAGTGCGTCACTGTCAACTTTTCTAAGTTGCACGAGTATCATCTTATAGATTTCATAAATTATTCTCGTAGTTACTATTGTTATGTTATTACGCGTGTTCATATATTTAATCAACAAATCGAGAGTTTTTAACAAATCGAGAGTTTTTAACAAATCGAGAGTGGTATTAGAAATTATATCTTTGGTTGATCATTGTTTTAAGAAGTCACGAGAACTATTATAGCTATCATAATATAAACAACAAACTAAAATGTTTAATACAAAAATAAATGATAACTTTTTTCAAATACACAATGTAGTTTGTGGCTTAGAAACTAAAGAAGCTTTTGATCTAGAAAAGTAAAAAGTTTTTTTTCGAGTAAATCAGCTATAAACTTTATATAAAAAAGAACACTTGTATAAGTGTTAAATCGTTTCAAGAATAATCCAAAGAACTCTAAAAGTGTTATTCAACAAAGCTTCCAAAATGTTCTTTAATTTTGAAAAGTGGCAAAATCGCATTGTATTGTAAGTAGAGGAATTGCTCTAATTCCATTAGAGCCATGCGTATTCTCTTGTGCTATATGTGTACAAGAATTCAATCTTTTTCCTTAAAAACAAATTTTTCAGAAATTTTAAAAATGGATTTAATCATCTTGGATTTAAAATATGTAAAATGCTTTTCCAGTACCTGCAAAACTCATATCTCAGCATATAAAATTTCTTTCCAACTGGACCAGCATCTTATGAGTAATGCTTACACATTCACACTCCACATACATTTTTTGAAAACCACTTTTAAAAAATCCGGAATTAGAACTTTTTCTACATTGTTCATGTACATGTATGTACTACGTATATATCGTGGGCTTACTTCCAGATAGCATTAAGTCAATAAAACCACTTTGAGAAAAATCAATTTGAAAATTGGTTACATTGTATTTAACAAAACAGGGCATAATTTTAGGTTATCTTTTTCATTTCTGGTTGAAGGCATTATTGGCTCTCCCTGTCACAGATTCTTTGAAAAAAACTTTAAACATTAGAAAGAAAAAATAAGTTTTTATGAGGATAATTTGACTTATTTCCATTTCCTCGAAAACCTTTAGAACTTTATTAGCTTTTTTAAATGATTACAAGAAATGCTTTTAATATCTTTATTAACGTATACTACTTAATTATTGTCAATATCGTCCTCCCAATCTGATTGATCAAATTGATCCGAAAGGAATCTGGAGGATAAAATCCCAAAGAAAGGCTACAATTCTTGGGGAATCATTTTTTTTATTACAAAGTTCAATTAAATCCTTTTGTTTGCCTTCCGAAATAGGTAATTTTTCAGAACATAATTTTCGAAGCCCGCTTGTTGCACAGCATGCTTATTCTTGTACTATTCCCAAAAAGGTTAAAACTATATTTTTTAGCAAAGTTTTACTTATAAAATATTTCATGTGGTCTTGATTTCTCAAATCGCAAAGATTTTATTATCAGCTAATTACATCTTTTGTTATTTTCGTCACAGCGTTTGTTTTTCAGCAATGCAGCGGATAGTGTCATAAAAGTTTTCATATAAAGCTGTATGAGGATTGTTCGGTAACTACGTGGCCTCACAAAGGAAACACAAGTTTTTTTTTTGACAAAAAACATTTAATTTTTCAATACAGTCTCCTGCTCGTTCAACACACTTATTCCAACGATATTCCAAATTAGCAATGCCTTCATTGTAGGTCGACGAATTCAAGTCCTCGAAATAGTTATTTACAGCAGCCATTACCTCGGAATCATACGACAATCTCTTACCGCCGAGCCATTTTTCCAGATCTGGAAACAGATGATAATCGCTGGGAGCTAAATCTGGGGAACAGGGCGAATGAGGCACTAGTTCAAATCCCAATTCATTAATTTTGGCCATTGCAATCGCAGACTTGTGGGCAACAAATTGTTGCAACAATTTGGCATAATACTCGCCATATATTGTTTTCCCCTTTTCTAAGTAGTCGACCAAAATAATTCCATGAGAATCCCAAAACACAATTGTCAAAATCTTTCCTGCTGATAAAACTGTTTTTGTCTTCTTTGGTGGCAGAGAAGCTTTGTGACTGTTCATTGTTTGGACTGTTCTTTGGTTTCTGGGGTGTTATTGTGGACCCAGGTTTCATCAATTGTTATGAAACGGCGTAAAAACTCCTTCGGATTGCGGCGAAAACACTCAAATGATTCAGTTTTTACTCCCAAAAAGGTGAGCAACGGCGACACCCAACGCACCGAATATTTTTTCATTTCCAATTCTTCAGTTAAAATTCTGTGCACACTGCCATTTCAGATACCCACTATGCCTGCTATCTGGCGCGCTTTTAGTAGCAGTTTTTGGACGTCCACTGCGGGTTTCAGCATTTGTGCTCCTACGACCACGTTTAATTTCGGCAACTCAGTTTTTAACCAGTTTTTAACCAATTTCATAGAGTAAATTATGAAATTAATATTTCTTATTACTTGTGCCTCAAAAAAATGTTTACCCCATCCCGGACTCGTATCCGGACCTCTCGATTGCCGGTCGATTGCTGGTCCAGACAGGTAGCCAAAAGAAATCCTGACATATAAGTTGCCTATCTTAATAAATTCAGAAAACAAATACATATTAAAAACTATTTGTGTCTTCGAATAAGTCCCCGTTAGCTCAATTGGAAGAGCAATTGACCGGCAATCGAGAGGTCCGGGTTCGAATCCCGGACAGGATAAACATTTTTTCGAGACACAAGTAATAAAAAATATTAATCTGACATCGCCGTGGCAATTTGACATCGCTGTCACATCAGACTCAGGTTCATTTCATATCAAACTGAGCCACAGTGAAGCTCGGCTGGGTTTAGCTAGTGAAATATAAAAATATAACAAAATGAAGAACACATGAATCTGCAATTTATTAAAACTTATGGAATACATATTTCACTTACATCCCCTACTTCATTTGCAATGTAAGATCAAGTTAAAATAATATTATTTTCAAGTGAAAACGAAAACCACATACTAATTGTTATTTTAATGATATTTCCTATATACTAAAATTGATAAAATATAGAAATTTGGTTTCAGTATTATTATAAAAACTTTATTGATAAAGATTGATTATTAAATTGTGTTGCAGTAAAGATTGGAACAGGCTACTACCTAATATGTTCATGTCTACTTGTTTAGGCTATTATTTCTTTTTTATATATGAAAAATGTGTAAATGATTACAAGCAATCCAATTGTGTGCGATCATCTGTTAAATGATTTCGGCCTCTATCTATATCAATTATACGTAAGTTACAAGTTCTCTATTCTTTAGATGGCACCCTCCTCGTTCGAACGTAATTCGTTTCGATCACAGTCACTTGGTCACGTTGTTATGCCTTCGCATAATTAAATCTACATCTTGCAATTCTACTGCTCGATGGATATCATTATCATCAAGTGCATTTTTGGGTAAGTCATGCAATATTATATATTACGAGGGATGTCATTTTAATTTTGCATATAGCCACATAGAGGGCGTAAGTAACAGAACATATGGTTCCGAAATTAATCTCAACATTATATTGACACGTGTCTGTCAAAATACAAGTTGTTTAATCCCAGTCAATTTTTAAAATTAGTAAGGTGTTGAGAAACATGGAATTGAGTCGAGAGCATTTCCGAGTGATAATTTTTTACAACTTTCGAAGAAGTTTATCGCAACAACAATGTCTTGTCCGAGTTGGTTGCTGTTTTTGGTAATGAAGCACTACATCAATCAACAATTTCTCGCTGGTACTCTGAATTCAAACGTGGACGCACAAATATCAGCGATGATCCTAGGCTAGGTCCACCAAAATCACCGGTCACCTAGGAAAACGTTAATGCTGTGCGGAGATGATTCATGAAGATCGCCATGTAACTTACTGGAGATCGACTGTTCCTTGAGCATTTCTAACACCTCAATCCAAAAGATTTTACATGATGAGATGGGCGTGAAAAAATTAGTTCTCGTTGAATCCCGAATCTATTGACCGAGGAATAAATGACGGCTCGTGTCAGTTGTGCCGAAGAACTCTGAATCGTTTCAATAGACGCCATTGCAAAAATGTGTATAGTATCGTCAGTGGCGACGAGTTTTGGATTTATTCTTATGAACCGGAGAATTAACGTCAGTCTACTGTTTGGGTGTTTCAAGATGAGGAGAACCCAACCAAAGTCATCTGTTCCCGCAAGTGTGTCGACAAAGATCATCGCAACTTTTGTATCAAAATCCGGACATGTGGCTGCAATTCCTTTACAAAACCGAAGGACGGTAACTGCTGATTGGTACACAACCGTCTGTTTGCCAGAAATCATTTCTGAGTTGCGAAAAAACAACCCACAGCGTTGGATCATTCTTCACTATGACAATGCGAGTGCTCACACTACTCGACAAATATTTGAGTTTTTGGAGCAACAAAACATCAAATTGCTTTATCAGTCTCCATACAGCCCTGACTTAAGTCCCGATAATTTTCTTTACATTTCCCGACATCAAGAATCTACTGCGTGTTCAAAGATTTCAATCACCTGAAGATGCAGTTGATGCTTTCCAAATGACCATTTTGAGCATACGAATTGAAGAGTGGAATAAGTGCTTTAATAATTGGTTTGAGCGAATGCAAAAGTGCATCGACAATGATGGCAAGTACTTTGAGAAACAATAAAGGACTGAAATTTAATAGTAATTACAAATTAGACTAATTACACTGTGTGTATTTTAAACATATTCCGCAATTATCCTCATAGAACACATAGCAAAAAACGTGTGTGATGAACTATTTTTATGTCATAGAGCTAGGCCTATTTCACAATTGCTATTAATTGAACCAAAAACTTTTGAATCGTCTTGCGCGAAACTCCCAACGCCATTGTGAAATAACTTCATATGTAGCCAGGTTCATGGAGAATTTAATTTTTGAGTGTCTCTTCCGTATTTGTAATTTTTGTGAGAACCTGTACTTAAATATATCACATTCTCAACTAGGCTATCATCTGGCAAAAGACGAATTTTAATATTTTTTTCATTCAACGAAGATGTATGAGGTGCAGACGTGTATAGTAATGTAACAGTATAATCAAGACTTTCACAGTTTCTTTAAGTAATGACTGGAAAGTGACTAGTATTCTATACCATCCAGATTTAGATTAATTATACGTCTCATTTTAATTTATTATAAGTCAATTATACGTCAATGCTATCCAACATTTACATAAATCTTCAGCTTTATAGGTGACCAAAGTTATACCTTATTTGCAAATTATTTTCTTTAGTCCTGTGCAGTGTGCATCAGTAAGGTTAGATTAGTCAAAATTGCCAATTACGGTACATTCCATCTAAATAATAGTACTTTAGCTCTTGAAAATATTCATTAATAATGTCATTTGTTACAGATGACTTTGCATGCTTAATATGTTGCCTCATGTCTCTAAAACGGTGTACTTAAGGCTCAATTGGTTTTTAATAACTTTCTTCTTTTACCAATATGATTTAAATCATTCTGAACAATTACCCCAAGATCAATAGATAATACTTTGATAATCTTTATATGTTTTTGTTAACTTCCTCTCTTCTTTTCGCGAAAAAATAGCGTTGTTGTGAGTTGTTAATTTTAGAATCACAGGTCTGACATTCCTTGCCGTCCTTCTTAGAGAGGTTTAAATATTTGTTCCTTGGAAACATATATGTATCTAGCACCAAGTTTTTGTGTGTATTTTCCTGTGATGTCCTAAATCTAAAACATCATTTAAGCTTATAAGAAAATAAAGTATGGTAATTTCTATTACAGAGAGATTAGGACTTGTAAGATTTAAGAGACTTTGAACGGTGTCCAAAGTCGCAATCTTTATTACGAAGTTATTACTATAGCATATATCACATAAAACTGTTAGTTGCTGCATCAAAATATTGCTGCAAGTAGTTGCACAGCAACCAATATTAACATCACTGTACTGATATCAACATGAGAAACTAAATAAATACAGACATTTGTTTGGGTTTTGATTTTAATTTGTGAATACACATGAATCAAAAGAAATAGTGACGTTTTGTTTTATTACAACTTTCTAAACAAAGAAGAAGATATGACGGCTAAATATTTGTATATTGCACCAACAAGTTACTAAGCATCGTAACCAGAAGTGCAGGCACTTAAAAAAATAAAATATGGTTTATATCTATAGATTCAAAAAACATAGAACATGTTCGATATCCATCGATCACGGATTCGGGATGCATGCAGCTTCTTCCAGTAACAAAATACATTACATAATGTATGTAGGCAGTATTACTTTAAAACAGTAAACAACTGCTCCTATTATTTATTAATTAAATTAGATTTCGAAAACAGCATATTAACTTTATGAAATACCCAATTAGCTTAAAGCGAAAAGATGGATCCATTTCTCGCAGTACCCTCTACTTTCAATAGCATCATTGTCATCACTTAATGAAAACTAACAACTCTGAATACTGCGCCACCTGGCTTGTTTAAATTAATTTGACAATTCTTTATATAATGTACTCAATGCAGTATTGCAGAGATCTATGAACGTTGTTGACAGTTGACCAAATAAGATCTTAAGAGGAATGCGACCGTCTTGAACGAAAATATCGTTTTTTTGTAAATCGCGCGAAGTTCTACCGCTTTTCCTA
>WYDF02310952.1:0-14978 GCA_009867245.2 Adranes taylori
TAATAGGATGGTTTCTTGTGGAATGTTTCTGAGGATTCGACGTGTTAATGTATCATTTCCAGGAGCGGTGTTTTTGCTGGATTTTAGGATTTCGAATACCTCATCTGCGGAAACAGGAAAGAGGATATCGTCAGATTCTGGGAAACTGAGGATATTTGAATGCTTGCTTGCAAAGCTCTCCGCCCGAAAATTTGTGTCTGACAGAAATTTGTAGTCAAAAAGGTGGTTTTGTGGGATTTGGTAAATTTGTTCCATGTGGCTTGTAAAGTGTTCAGCTAAATGCGCTCGGGAGTTTATGGGTTTTCCTTGGAGGTCTTTCAGTTGAGATTTGGGATTTGATTTCTATCCTATGGACTTTGAATTTCTCATCGTGATGGAAGAATTTACTACCATCACGATAATTAAGTTTGGATGTGGATTCGACCCAACACTCTTCCTTGTACGCCATTATTTTGCGTCTAATTAGAGCATTGAGTCTATTCCACTCAGTCTTGATAGCAGGATCCCTACCTGCCAGAAATTGTCGATAGATTTTCCTTTTCTCCCAAATCATGCTGACAATATTTGGGGGAAGTGGGTGTCTATTAAGTTTCACTGATTTTATAGGAGGGAGTTTAAAGACTATAGCTATTTATAATTAAACAATCTATTAAAAAAATTAAAAATCAATCCTTTGTAAAATTATAAAAGCATTCCAAAAGATTATTTTCCAAAATAATATTTTTTATTCATCTTTTTTGTCAACGGTCTCTGTTCAGAAACTTTTGAATATAAATCAAATATTTTAGAATCAATATCAAAATTTCTCCCAAAAAATTATCCTCAAAGCGTGATTTTAACTTTTCTTTACATTGAAGTTGCAACTCGGTTTACATCACTTTTCTCCAAAACTATTGACTCGCACAGAAATTAAGAAAATATGATAGGAAGTTCAAGTATAATTCAGGCAAAGCGCATGGTGCCTGCTGTCTATTTCCTCTATTTAAAAGGATCGAAATAGAATAGAAGATGTAGGAAAAGGAGAGCTAGAGAAGAGGAAAAAATAATTGACAAATTAAAGAATGCAAAGAAAGTTTGGTATTATTTAAAGAAAAAGATGTTATCAGGAGCTAATAGAGAAGAGAGCATTTTACAATGCAGAATGGATAATAAGTGCAGGGAGGAAATAGGAGTGAAAAAACTGGGCTGAATGGGAAAGAATGGATGAGAGGGGAAGACCTACGTGTAGGAGATGACTTAGTGGTGAAAAAAATCATCCCTGTCCACAGGGATGATTCTGTGCGGATTAGTGTAAAGGATTTATAAGAGAAGATAAAAAGCATAAAAGTTGGTTGCAACTGGTCCAGATGGGGTATTGTTACGGGTTGTACTCTTATAAAATCAGGATCCTGGTTTTGTTATTATTCTCTTTGTATAACCACCTTCTTATATAACCGCCTTCTTTCTTTTTGTGACATAAAGAATGTTCAAACATGAGCCTCAAAAGAGGGATGGGGAGAAATAATTGCTGCTATTATATGTATACATATATCTATGATTGTAGGTATAGAGTGTGGTACCACATGTAGAACGCAATAACAGTGTAACTTAATATAATAAATTTTATTGAATCAAATATCTAAAATACGTGTAATGCCTCTCCTCGCGATTTTAATTGACTGACATTGTTGATTGAAGTTAATTATAATGCAAAAGGTAGTTAGGATGATCCAGTTCGTTCCATTTACAAAATAAATAGATAAAAAGTAGCGATCTAGATGAGAATTAACTTTTACTATTATTTGTTATTCGGTTTTGAGGGTGGTTGTGAATGAAACGTCTCTTACGGATCAACGCACGAATCTACGGATTCTGATGCTGGTTTGACTAAATTTTCGGAACGTCGGTTTTATTGTTGGCGACGGTGAGGATGTCATCATCCAGTCATTGAATAGCGTTGAAGTTGTGGAATACGTAGTTGAGTTATGAGAGTGAATGGGCGTCATTTAATTGCCCTTAATCGTTGTTGAGTAACGAATTGTCTGCTTCGTTTGATGGCTGACGGGGGCTTCTTCCTGGTTCCATCGAAGTAGGGTAATAATTGTAAATATGAGCTAAATGTGTGAAAAATAACTCTTTGACTCTTTTAGTCTCACTTGATATTGAATTGTGTGACTCTTTTATAAACAAAAATTTTGGTGGTGATTTTACGACTATTTTTGGTAAGTTTATAGACTTTTTTTTTTCCTTTTTAAAGATTTCATTCGCAAATCATAACGAATGATAGATAGCTAATGACTGATAAAACAATTTGCTGGCAACAAACAATTATAACAACATCGCACATGCCGAGATTCTACGAAACAAATTTTTGTAAAACGTGCTACATACATAAAAACTTATTTTAGTTCCCAAAAAAATGCTGATATAATTTATAAAAACTACCTTTATCTTGGTATATTAAATTTCAATGTAATTAAGAAATGAGGTCAGAAAGGATTTTAATATATGTCGAGAATACTTTATAAAGCAAATATTTGCTTATCAGAAATAAGCGTCACACAATATTTATATTAAGATTACTGAAAATTAAGAAAATTGATTATTATGCAAAACAAGTTTTTTTTCAAATTATATCTAATTACTTTACTATTATCATTAGTTAATTGGAACTGCATTGTTTTCTAACAAAACTACATTATAAATAATGTGAGACTTTTGATTGACCTATGTCGGTAGACAAAAATGGCATAAATGCAAATAGATAAATAAAATAACTGTAGTTCCGTATAAATGAGAGATTACTGTAATTCCGAAATACTGTTAGAATATCACCCACGAATATATGCAATTTTTAGAGCACAAGATATAAGCAAGAAAATTGGGACACTTGTGAGCTCGACGTGAGTCAAACGCTTGGGAATGCCACGGCTTGCTGAAAGTTGGTAGGTGGAAATGACCAGTAAAGGCTATTCCAATTGTGCTAAACTTATGCTAGGCCAATTCGCAAATAAACAAACTCGTGAATATTTCTCCATGCTATAACAGTTGTTATTTGTATAAACATCTACTGTCATTGAATCGATGAAGCGGCTTGCTTTTACCTTCGTTACTTCTAGACATACATATTTTTATAAAATTTCAGCGTGATGAATGATAGTTTATCGTATGAAATTTTATTTATCAACTTATATTCCATTATCTGTTTATTAACTTATTGAATTATTATATTAATTTATTAAACTAATTCAGATCAGGTTAGTTAATCGATAACAAAACATAATATAGTTATAATTCGGTTGCTGTTATATAATTTTTCTCTAAAAATATTAGCTCGCATATAAAATTAAGAAAATATTATACAAGTACAATTCAAGCAGCATTGGCGTGGCAATGCTGTATATTTTCTCTATTGAGAAGGATCGAAATAAAAAATTGCACTCATATTTTCCCTTAATATTTGGACATCCGTTACAATCCCTTAGACATTCCTTACCGTTTGAGCAAATTCCAAAATGCAAACAAGCTTTTTGTTTAACAAAATATTTTGTTAACAACTAGCTACTGCTCTGAACACATATGTTGCTTATGGCGAACATAAGTTTTCATACGTTCGTAAGTGCATTTGGCTACCAGAAGAGAGTCATATTTAAAATGACTGGGATTTCCAATCATATGTCTTTGGTTGGGCTTGAATGAGCAGATTTAATGATAACCTGTGAAACTGAAGCGTCTTTCAACTACAGCCCAATAGAGTTTGTTAAGTTTCCCAACATATTGCTTCCATGACATAATAACGCGGTTGAAATCTTTTGGAACTACGGTTTTCTTACAAACCATCAAATAGGCGCAAACAAACCTGATATTCTGTTGTTAGATTCCACTAAGTTGGAGGCGCCAGGTTCTCCTTAATAAACTATATTAAGATCATACAGACTTGTGAGGCCAAAACTAAAGAATTAGCAAGTCAAATACAAGAGGTCGTAGAGTTTACTTCGGTCACACGACCCGACAATGACGTAACGACTTACTCTATTGTTTAGGGAGTCGTTACATGACATCTGTCCAAAGAAGAATCTCATGTATGACGTCGTCTTTAAAGGTGCTGAAGTTGAGATTCTTTGAAGGAGCATGCTACAAAGCAAATAAAAATCGGTGAGGTATGTTAGAGAGAACTTGTCCTCTCAATTGTACTTTATATAATTTTTCATGTTGTATTTCTCTGGACAACATATCGAATGCCTTTTCTATGTCGAGAAAGACACCAATACCTACTTGATTATTATCAGAGTCATTTCGATGTTGCACCTACTATGACATATGTAGTATTTGATCCTTCTCAAAATGCATACTGCAACTTTTATATAAACTTTATACTTTCTAAGAAGCTTTAAATAAACTGCTTTAAATTACTTTTCCATTATTTTGGCGAACATCGATGTTATTGTAATCGGCTTGTAATCTTCCATTTGCTTTTTTTCCTCCGTTCTCGAGAATGGGAATTGTTTTTGTTGATCTTGGTATTTCTGGGTATTGTCTTGATACTATTGCATAGTAAACTAGTTTTGTAACTATTGGTGTAAATGCATCCGCTAGAGCTTGTAATATATCTGCTGCCAGTCCATAATCTCCTGATGCATTTTTTTAGATTCATTATGATATAGATAGATAGCAACCTTTATTGGCATATTAACAAAAAATTATATAATACATTATACAACAAAAAAAATATTGTTAACAAAAAAAGCATTGTTGGCACCTTCTCCTTCCCTTTCCATATCTCATTCATGCACATTGTTAGCGCTTTTACTCCATGCTCATTTAAGCATTTCCACACCATCGCAGGCACACCATCTGGACCAAATGCTCCCCTACACTTTATCCTTTCAATTTCTTCTTTCTTCGTTCACTTCGTCTTCACTAATCACAATATTTTTTCATTCCACTCATTCATTTCACACCTTGTGATCTTCTCTCTATCTCTCTACCCCCCTCTCTTTCTATCTATCTATCTATCTTACATCATTGCCCCCTACACTTTCCATGAATTTTTGTTGGTATTCTTCAAGTCTCACTTTCACCTCATTTTTCCCTTTTTCTCACTTCCTGGTTTCCTTAAATATTTCCATATTTCTCCCTTTGATTTGATACTGTTTGTCAATTCCTTTTCCTCCTCTTACCTTTCTCTCCTATATCGTTTCTCAGTTTCTCCCATCCCTCTTTCGCCACCTCATATTCCTCCCATTGTTTGGTCTTAGTCTTTCCTCAGAATTTCCCTCATCTTGTTTCTCTTCCTCCTCTTTTCTGTTATAACACTTTTTGCAATTTTTATCTCCTCTTCTACCAACTATCCTTATTATCTTTAAATTGCTTTTTATTATCCCCATTAATTCATCCATTACATCACGTCCTGCCAGCATACCGTTTTGCTTTATATTCATTTGTTCAGCTTTGCTGTACACGCAACTTCTTTGTCCTCTCGTGATAGCTCATTCACTTCTTCCGCTACATCTATTCCACGCTTCCAATGGTAACTGATCAGATACCATCATCTCTCCCACTCTCATATTCTGTATCTTATCTCTCGCTCCTTCATTAAATAAAATATAATCTATAACAGAGCCCAGACCATGCCCTTTAAATATTATTTCCTCCTCAGAATCGCCTTTTACCCTATCATTTCCCATATATGGATTTTCTTCAAATCCGCTTCTGTAGTAGTTTCATGTACATAGTTATTATTTATCTTTGATGTATTTACCGGATTCCAATTGTTTTTTATTTCCTCTAATGTGTTCGCCTACTTTACTGAAATACTTGTAGAATTTTTCCGCTATTCTTGTGGATATTTTATGACTTCCCTATTAATTTTAAGTTCTTTACTGCTGTTACTTAATTTTATGTCAATGTGTTCTCTTTTCCTTTTTTTATAGCTTGCTCAGTAGCTTTGTTGGCTTCTTTAAATATACTAACTGTCTCTTCGGCTCGATTGAGTTGTTTTCACTTATAATAATAATGTTAACTTAGATAATATATAAAAGTATTAGAAAAAAAAATTAAACATACTATTAAACTAAATTTTATTACTTCCATATTTAGGAGCGCGGCTGAGTACTACTATTCTAATTACCTCAATGAAGTAGTAAATAGCGATATAAAAATAGAAAATGCGTAAGGTAATGCATAATTTAATTTGACTAAACTACACGTTTTAATGATCTACTTATCTACATTATACAGTTTCTATACAATATTTGCGTGTGGCGGTCGGCCGTTGAACTTTTATTGAAAAGACGAATGACCGCTCCACATACGAAACGCTTACTAAACTATATTAAGGCACCAACCACCCCAATGGACAGGCCTGTAATTTAGAACAGTGGTTCTTAAAGAAATAAAATATTAATAAAAATAAAATTGATAAGCAGATGTTTCAAATATAAATAGATGGAATTGTGTCGCGTTTTCATTACATATAATACAAAAAATATTACGAAGTACATGTTGGATTTCACTTTCAATAGAAATGGTACCGTATACTTTTATATATAGTTTCTATAAAAATATTTCGGAATAGTTCGGTCCTTGTTCTTATTTTATTCTTCCTTAGTATGTTTCTTATATTCATATCACTGCAATTTCTGCATACAATCCGGCCGTTCAAATTTTTTTTTGGGCAAAAGTTTAAAAGGTTGCACTTTTGTTTCAGTATTTCTCCTAAGCTTTCTCCTAGGCCGATCGAAATGAAATTTCGCACGGTGGAACACACTACGTTTGCGCAATGAAAAATTTTATTTAAAATGAAAAAACTCAGTGAAAAACGTTTTTCATCCAAGATGGCGGAAATCCCCAATTTTTAATTTAGCCAGAATTTTCAGTTTTTAAATTAATAGGCTGAAATTTTGCACATATACATATAGTCTTTCATATTGTGCATCCAACTCTAATGGAATTAATCCCATTCTTCTATCTCTAACTGAATGTGACGTTGCTACGTTTTAACTTTAAACAACTTTTGGGTATATCACAGAAGTAGGAAATTCAAATAAACTCAGTTGAATTTTTTTTCAACTGAGTTTCACAATTTCAATTTTTCACAATTTTTTTGTGTCAAAACATCCTTTAATACTAAAGCGGCTAAACGATTGTAAGATACACTTACGCGGATCTTGTAGAAAAATTGCACTACACGGAAAATCTTGGTTCCTATGAATGTTAGAAAAATGAAATATGGGGAGCTTATATTAAAAGGCCTCAATAATGTCACTGTGAACAATTGAAGTCACTTTTAAGCAATAGAAAATTTAAGAAACATTATACTTTTTTTGTATATGTGCATATATTTTAATAGGCCTTTTGTTTCCCTTTAAAATAATACCAAACATCAGGGGATTCATTTTATTATTTCCAAAGGTAGAGTGCTTAATACCTTAAAAATTGTCACTTCACTGTAAATAAACATAAATACGCTGTTACAGAATTGTTCTTTTCAAAGCAAGATTATTCTTAATTATTGTAATAAAGTACTTAAACACTATAATGATGTACGCAATAACATGTTTAAATAGTTTGGTTTATTGTTCTCTAATATTTATAATTTCAAGGGTTGGAAATGGAGGTTGGAAATGTGAAGATAATTTGGTCTCTAACGTATGCGGATGACATTGTATGTATGGCGAGTGATAGAAAAGAGATGAAATAAATGTTTGGTAGAATAAAAGGATATATGGATAGGAGAGGATTGATGGAGAATGTAGATAAGACTAAAATAACGGAGTAAGAAGGGAGGAAGAGAGAATAGAAAGGATGTATTTGATATAGGAGGAAATGGGATTGAGTGTGTGAAATAGTGTAAGTACTTAGCTTTCGTATCGGCATAAAATGGATCAAGTAAATGACATGTGGAAATGGTGACGAAGAAAGCAAAAGGGGCAATAGAAAGATTGAGGGTAGTATGCGAGGGAAAATTTGGGGAGTGTGTGAGATGGTGCTGAGGTGTGGGCTGTTGAGGAGAAAGAGAGGATGGAGCGAGTTCAGGTGGGATGTGTGAAAAGGATGTTGAGACTAGATAGAAGGAATAAGAGTGAGATAGTGTTGCAAGAAGTTGGGATATATATATATATATATATATATATATAAGTGCTGGGTTAGTGGGGTGAAGAGAATGGTGAAGTGTGAGGAAAAGGTATGGAATGATTAAAGGAGAAGGTTGGTGAAAGAAGTGTATATGGAGGGGATGTTGAAAGAAGGAGGGGCTAGTTTTGTGAATGAATGAATAAATCGGAGAATAAAATTGATTATGAGGATTGGATGATCTACTAATAGATGGTGTGAAAAGATGAGTAAAGGAGAGTATGTAGTGGGGGAGATAATGGATAGGATGAGAGATGTAGAAATACAGAGATATGGTAGAATTAAAGAAAGTAGGTATAATAGGAAGTTTGTGGAGATTATGGAAGAGGAGGGTTTAACAGGGTATTTCGTGTCTGGATTATGTATAGGTGACAATAGAATAATTGCAAGGTTTAGATGTGGAAGTGAAGAAAGGGGTAATAAGTACTGGTTGAAGGAAGTAGAAAGAAGGTGTAGAATATGTGGAATGAATGAGAAAATTTTGGTATAAGTATTATAATTGAATGGAGAGAGGAACGATATAAGTATTATAAAGTGTATTATAACGGAAGGAAGGAAAAGAATTGGAATAAACTAAAAATAATAAAAAAAGAATAAAAGAGAATGGAAAAATAAAGTTGGAATGTGGGAATAGAGAGGTAGGTAGAGAATTGAGGAGGGGGAATAGGAAAAAGGGGCGAGAAAGAAGTAGAGGGTGATGATAGGAAAGTAGGAGTTAGAGGGTGATTATAGGAAAGAGGGAAATGAGAATATGGGATTTATTTATGTATATATTTTTTAATTAATTAATTAATTAATTAATTAATTTATTTATTTATTTCTTTGTTTATTTGTTTATATAGCCCGATGTCTAAACACCGACCTAATATCCGGTGTTACATGGTAAAAAAATTTATTATTCACTGACTTAAGTGATTTTATTTTGCGTGAGTAAATACATGCAATTGCCGCCTTTCTTTTAACAACTATAATAAGCTAATCGATTATGGGTTAAAATTATTGACCATTACAATATTTCTGTAATACATTGTTTTTATTCTTTTATTATGCTAATTGATAAGATAAGATTTTTTAAGATAAGATCCTTTATTGGCATAAATTATATTATCCTGTTCAATAAGTCACTTCATTGTAGTGAAGTGAAATGATATGCGATCGTAGTTTTCTCTTATCCCTTCTTTCCTTGTCCCTTCGACATTGTTCCTTTTTATTCCTATATTTTTACTTTCCCCTTTTATTGTTTTTCTCCATTATCCTCTCCATTATCTGAAATCCTTTGCCCCTCTGCTCCATACATACCCTCCAGTTTCATGCTTCCTCCCTTCGCTCATCTATCCATCCAAACATTTTACATTCTACATTCATTCAACCAGTGCTCCCATGTTTCCTCTATTCCTCCATATACCCTAGAACAGCTTTCATTCTCTTTAATCCAATATGTATTCCCTCATTCCATACTCCCACAACTAAACCTTGCAATCATTCGCTTTTTCTTCAAATCCTATTCGACTCCAAATATTCCGCTATTGTACTGGAATCCCCGTATTTTTTCTCTTCTTTCTTGCATTTCCACATCTGGCATCGTTCTCTCCACTTCTACTTCACATTCCCCACCTTCCATCATACTATTCTCTCATCGACCACCCACATCTCTCATACACTTTCTTTCGATCCTTCACCCATTTATTTTATTCACTCCCTTTTCCACATCCTCCATAGCACACATATACTTTCCTCACAATTGTTTCCATCTCCCCTGCCATCACCCTTCTTTCTTTCATACTTTATCATCTTCTTTAGCCCTTTACCCAGCACTTGTTCAAATTAATTTCCTGGAACACAATCTCACTAGGAGTTGACTTATCCGCTCCCAACATCCCTTTCACATATTTCATTGTCATCCTTTCTATCTCCTCTCTCTCCCTTACTGCCTATACTTCTGCTCCATACAATATTATACTCTCCACACATACCTCCTGAATTCTCCACCTCATTTTTACCGAGTCTCCAAATTTAGTATTCAACATGTTCCCTAATCTCTCTGCCGCTATTCCTGCTTTCTTCACTATCATCTTCACATGTTGACACTCTTTTCCCATCCGACACAGCGTATATCCTTATACTTTTTCACTCACTCAATTACCCTTCTATTCATCTCAAACACATCCTTTTTACTATCCCTCCACCTCTTTTGCATACCATGTCTTAAGTCTTTTCCACATTTATCTCCAACTCTCTTTTATCCATATATCTATTCAGTCTCTCTATTGTCTCTTTCATTTCTTTCCTACTATCCGCCATACATACAATATCATCCGCATATCCGCACCTTTTCGCTACTCCCCAGCAGCTTCTAATTCTTTAACACTTTCTACAAACCATAAACATATATATTAAATAAACTTGCACTCAGTGGGCACCCTGGCCTAACACCCCTTTCCATCTTGAACCATTCTGATACACCCTCTCCTCTTCTCGCTATTTCCCTCGTTCAACCTTCTTATATTTTCATATATTCCCTCAGATATCCTCACCTCTTTCATCCTCATTCATAATCTTTCTCTTTTTAGTCTATCAAACGCAGACTTTAGGTCAAAGAATGCCAAATATAACCTTCACCCATTTCCTTATTTATGATGTTGGAAGATAGGATATATTGAGAAATTTTTGGACGACCTCATCTTTCAAATACTGGGAATCAAAAGGTTTTCGCATATAATACTATATCAAAGGGACAATTTATTGTTGCCCATCTTCTTATCTTGATAACGTTAACATTTAACTAGCCCATGACGAAACGTTATCTTTCTGAGAAGGGTATCAAAAACAGAAATGTTCATGGAAACCCAATACGAAAGTTCTCGTCTCGTATAAATCTCTTCTTACTTTTCAAGTGATACATGTTGTATTTTGCGATGAAGTGTGATTACTATTTATTTGTGGTAAGCGATTATCAGACGTATTTTATGTATTTTAAATTGTCTTTATTTTTATATTAAATGGCTTTAATTTATTTGTTGCCTCACCTAGGTTTATTGACGTCGGGGTGCGAAGCGACATTTGGCACTTCTAAAAAGCCAAATTTAAGGACAACTAGTATTTCGATTCAATATCTTGCCCCCACCCCCAACCTTTACATCTTTAATTCGTTTCGTTTAATTATATTTAATTCATTCTTTGTCGTCCCATCTAAACACGTTCCTCTATCTCATTCATTTATATTTTTATTCTCATCAGTCTTAGTTTTCCATTTAGGTCTCCATTCCAACTTTAACGGGAAGCGGTCCGATTCATACTTTTACTCTGCTGCTCTCATTCATCAAAGCATAATCAGTGACAGACCCTCCTCCATGTCCTCTAAATGTTTTTTTAACCCATTCTATCGCCATTCTATCTCCATTTCAAATAACCTCAAACCAATCTCTATAATGCCTACTCTCGCTAAGGGGTTTGAAAATAGTATAATACAGCAACTTATTCAACATTTATCAAATAATAGGTTGTTGAGTAACTGTCAATTCGGTTTTAGGGCTGTTTTGTCAACTGCAGATGCTATTGTAAAATTTGTTGAGACCATTAATGAAACTTTTGAAAAAGGTGAATTTGCGCATGCAATTCTCTGTGATCTTTCAAAGGCTTTTGATTATTGCAATTATTTAGGTATTATTATGGCGCCCGCAAATTTTTTTCAAGAGGGGGGGGGGCGAGCAGAAAATGAAACAAAATGTAATTGTCAAATTTTAATAGAATACAATATTATCTAATCTGGCAATGTTCTAATCTGGTTTTTCCAAGGGAGTGGGGCAAGCCCCCCTTTGCCAATACCTGCGGGCGTCCATGGCTGTTATGGTTTCGCTGAAGATTTGGTCAAATTAATCGGCAGCTACCTGACGAACAGGAGGCAGTCGGTCGTGTACAATAGTGTTAAATGTCAAAAATGTTAATATAGGAATTACTCAAGGTTCTATTTTGGGGCCAATATTAATTATTTATGTTAATAATATTATTTATTATTTATACGCTGATGACTCCACATTCATTATGAGATCTGATAATGAACAGGGCTTCTTGATGCTTCACGGTGCATACTTGAGAAAACTAGTGAAAGGTTCTCCTTGAACGGATTTTTCATGAATACCGATAAAACGCAGCAAATGACATTCACTTACAACCACAATTGTAACAACATAAATCCGGATGTTATCAAATTACTTGGTATTTCATTGATCGTCACCTTCCTTCAGTTGTGTAAAAAGTTGTCTAAAAGTATATTTTTTCTGCGTAGTTTATCCGAATCGGTATCCAGTCATGTGTTATTATTAGCCTACCATGATCTTTGCAACTCTCATATGTTGTATGAGCTTCTCATTTAAGACAGATCATAGCAAACCATTTTTAGACCACAACGGAGAGCTATTCGGATTATTGCTGGACTGTCATACAGGGATGACTGTAGGGAAGCATATGCCCGTATGAATATTTTAACGTTTCCTTCCATGTATATTTTTGATTCTCTGACATATGTTAAAAATAATTTGAAAACTTATGTTATTGGTGATCACATTTATGAAACTCGAAGCAATTTAGATATTAGACCTCCAACTAAAAGTGAACATATTTTTAATTTTATTGATTTTTTAATAAATTGCCTCGTACTCTGAGATGTCTTTTGGTGTCAGTGTTTAAAGCTACAATTAAACAATTCTTAGTCTTTATTCTATAGCTTTTTAACATGTTTTAGCAATATTATTGACGAATATAAACATTTTGTGTTGTAACATAATAAATTATTTTATTTTAAATTATTTATTTACGCATCCATTCCCTACTACTAATTCCTCTTTTACTATCCAATCTACAAATTTCTTCCCCTTTGTATCAACCACCTCATCCTTTGACCATCTCTGTTCATACTTTCCAATTCTCCAATTTCCCACGTCTCAATTCTCCCATGTTCACGTTCCAATCTCCCAGAATCACCAGCCTATCAATTTCTTCTTCTAGTAACTTCGCTCTCATATTCATTACTTATGAATTCATAAAAATCATTCTTTCCAGTCGTTAACTTCCTGAAGCACATGTCTCTTACTTCCTTACCTACTATTTGATCCTAAGCTTACCCTGTTCACACTTCAGTTATAATCCCTCCGTTCGCTTTTCCTTTTTCATGTGCTCTACTTGCTCCTTGTAATGCACATTTATTTTATCCCACTTCCATCCACGTTTGTATTAGTACACTAACATCAAATCCTTTTAAATACTTCCACTTATCATCTATCTTATTCTTAAATCCGTTTTCTCACTATTATCTACGGAATTATTTACTTTTCCCTCTTGTTTACGCCCTTCCTTCCTATTCATTTCAGGATTATATTTGTACCTTCTTCTCTTTCCATTAAAGTAATTTACCTCTTTTCCTGTTAATACTCTCCCTTCTGTTGTATCCTTAAGTTCTACTTTCCGTTTATCCACTTCTCTCTCTCTCTCTCTCTCTTGGATTATTTACGTAATCCAAATTTCCCTATTTTTCTCTGTTTCTTTTCTTTCTAGTTTTTCTGTCCCTCTCTATTTTTGCGATCTTCTCTATCATCTTTCTATTTCCTATTTTTGTTTCCTTTTACTAACGTCTGCCTTCCTTTATCCCAATACCACATTCTAGCTCCATTCCACATCTTTTTATATCTTACTCTTACTTTCTCTTGTCTCTTTCTTTCTTTCTTTTCTGGCTTTTTATAACCTTTTATAACCTCTTTTATAACCCCCCCCCTTTTATAAATAAATAAATAAACCTTTATTGGCATAGTAATTCTTACATAAAACCATATTATAACTAATTTCCAATTTCTAAATTTCAATATAACTAAATTTCAAAGTACAAATATCATTTCAAATATTATAAACTACTCAGCTTAAGTAATCAAAACAATAGACATAAAATAAAAAATAACTGTGCTCACTCCAAGGGGAAGAGAAGTCTATATTCCTGTCCTGTTCCAACTATCCTATCGTCTTCACAACCTCAGCCCTTCATCTATCCCTACCTCACAACTTACCACCCCTCCCTCTCCTTCTTTAACCCATCTCCTTCCTTCCATTTTTTACCATTCTCACTTCCTCTTTCTCATATATCACCTTCCCCTCATACCATACCTCCCTTTCAATTCCTTCCCATTCTTACCTGCTTCCTTTTCTTCTTAATTTCTTTTCACCTCCCTCCACTCCCATCTCCGTCCTTATCCCCAACAATACCGTTTCTCCTGTAAAATATCCTTTTTCCAGTAACATCTTTTCTCCTTTTACCCCTCTAATTTCTCTTTAATCTCCTTATATTTATTTCATTCCTTATTGTTTTCATTATTTCGAACCGCTTTCCTTCCACTACCAAACTTACTCTCCAGTTTTCTCCTAACTCCTTTTATTGATCATTCCACTCAATTCCTTCACATTCCTTTATCCAGGGGTTCCATTTTTATTCATATCCTACATATTTTTTCTTCGTCTTTCATCCGAAACTTATTTCCATTCTCCTCATACCCACATCGAACCTTGCAATTATTCTTTTTTCTGCCATAATTAATCCTGATACATTTTAGAACTCGGGGGGTTTTCCCCCTGGGCACCCCCTTGGATTTATCACTGTGATTAAGTTTATTTCACTTTGCTTTTCTTTCTGTTTCAGATTACTTACTTAGAAATGGCAAATACGCATCAACAAATCGTGAGAACATAAAAACGACGATGGAACGTTATGAACAATTGACAGTAGTGGGAGAAGGGTCCTATGGTGTAGTCTTAAAATGTAGACATCGTGAAACAGATCAGGTAGTCGCAATTAAAAAGTTTTTCGAGACTGAAGAAGATGCTAC
>WYDF02310963.1:0-28475 GCA_009867245.2 Adranes taylori
TACTTATAAACTAAAACACACAATTAATTATAAATTAACTAATCAACATATTTCAAATATTTTCAAATAATAAATTATAATTTTATTCAAGAACGATCATTCCCCTCAAGGGAGCAGGAAAGCATATCCTGCAACTTTTATCCCTTATATTACAATATTCCCCTTACATCCTTCTCATCCATCTATCTTCACTCAAAATCCATTTTCAGCTCCTACCCTTCCTTTTCTTATTACATATTCCCTTTATAACCCACTCACTCCCTTACCATTCTGCATGTTCCCTTTCCATTCTATTCTTTTTCACTTTCTCTTTTGTATTTCATTGATAACTTTCTTCATTACTTCTAACCTCATACCATCCTGCCCCAAACTTATCCTCCAGTTTTACCCTTCTTTCCTTTCTTTTTCACTCCATTCAATTCCCTCACATGCCTTCAACCAGCGATTCCACTTTTCCTCTTTCGTTCCACAGATCCTACACATTCTTTTTATATCTTTCATCCAGTACTTATCTCCTCTGTCCTTCATTCCCGTATATTCGTCATTCTCTCATTTACTGCCCTACCGTTCATGACTTTTATTTCAAAATATTCTTTAAATGATCCATTTAGACCCAACGTAATACCTTAATACTTATATACATTTACTCTTTCAATTTCTTTTCCTCCTATGCCCAACTTCTCATTTGTACCGTACCTCCCAACCTTCTTACATACCATTATTTTCGGTTTCTCCACATTCATTTCCAGTCCCCTTGTCAATTTTTCAACACCCCCTCCAAGCCTAACAAATATATGATCAATAGACAAGCGCCTAGTGGACAGCCCTGTCTTACTCCCTTTTTGGTCTCAAACCATGTAGGTACTTCCTTATTCACTCTTGCTCTTACTGTCGTACCCGCCGATAATCCTTTTATCATTCTTACAATTACTCTCGACACCCCCACTCTCACCGTTCTCTCCCAAATTCTTTCTAATGCAGCTTTCAGGCCAACAAATAGAAGGTATTACCTTTTTTTCCAATCTATTTATTCACAACAAAAGTAATACAGACAATATTGTCAGCATACCCTACTTTAATAAATCCATTCTGCGTATGAGACATTATTGCATTCTCTTTAATTTCCTCTTTCAACCTTCTATTTATAACCATCGTCTACAACCTATACAATCCAACCATTACAGTTACTCCCCTATAACTAATGACATCCGTTCTGTTTCCTCTCTTATACTCTGGTACAATTTCACCTTTTTTCAATTCATCCGGTACCTTTTCTTCACCCATCCATATCTTATTCATTCTCCTAACTAGAGCGCACAAACCATTCTCATCCAGAGACTCCAGTGCATCCGTTGGTATTTTACACCGGTCTTCGGTCTTGCTATCTTCCATCGATATTGCTGCACAATCCTTTTTTGTTCGCTCTATCTCTGCCTTTACCTCTTAAACATTTATTTCCCTTATATCACACAATCCGAAACTCTCAATTCCGAAATCTTCTTCCCTCTCATAAAGTGCCCTATTTTCCTCTACGAACCATTCTTTCCTACATTTCTCTTCCCATTCACCTAAGTTAATCTTACATCTTTCTACCTTACTTCCTACTATCCCTTTTTTTCTCAAATAACTCCATACTTCTCTTTCAGTACTTAATTTAGTCACTTCCTCTTCTTCCTTCCTCCTCATCCTTTCTTTTACCTTATTTTCCTCCTTGACTTGTATTCTCTAGTCCTATTATATTCCACCCAATTAGCCTCCCCTTCCCTCACTTTTCTCAGTTTCACCCTTACTTTCCTTTTCTTCTTACTTCATTCTTCATCCACATTCCTATTCCCCCCTCTATTCTTCATCTGCCATTTCGTCGATTGCCTCCTATTAAGCATACTTTCTACCATTCAAGTCACCTCATCTATACTACTCATTCCATCCCACTGCCAATTCTTCTTTTAGCTAATTCTTCTTTTTTGCATTCTCATTCCATGCATATCCTCCAGCCACTTCATTCACTCTCTCCACGTATTTGTCATATGCACTCTCTCCTTTCATCTCCGCCTTCAATTCAGTTTCAATTGGAAAGCGACTCCAACCTCTCAGCCACTCTCATATAGTCCAGCAAATCTCCATCCTTCTCACCCAATACCACATAATCTATTACAATTCCTCCACCATGCCCCTTAAACGTCACATTACCATCCCAATCCCCTTCAGTACACCCATTTCAACACACCACCACTCTTCTTCCATCCATGCCAAGAACTTCCTTTCCTCCCCATTTACCTTTGACTTTCTTTTCACATACACATCTTTGTTTTCCATCTATTTTCCTCCATACCTCGCTCATAAATGTACTCAATTCTTTATTCACATACACCGAAGTAAATCCCCCGACCCCGACCCTTAATACCCGTTCCAAAAGCATCCTCCCAATGATACTTCTCAATTTCCAATTCCTCAATTCCCCTCCTAATTCCTGTAATTATCCCTCCATTAGCCCTCCCCTACTGATGTAACAGAGACTGTTGTGCTGTGTGAGACTGTTGTGCCTCCCCTACTGTTGTGCTGTGTTTGAGGCATCTTAGTTCCCTGCATTTTCCATATTATCCCTTCCGGTAACCTATCTTCCACCTCCTCCCGCTCACTGTCTTCACGTCTCCACAAGCCTAATAACCACAAATTCTCCTATATACTCCTTAACACCTTCCATTGCCATTTGATTCCTCAGGCTTGGCACATTCCAGCACATCACTTTTAGCGTATTTGTGTCTCACTCGCCTCCAATAGTCCGTTCATTCCTACCACTCTCCTTTTTGTTTCCTTTTTCCCTTTTACATCCTTCGTCACTCCCGTCAATAGCCTTTCCTGCCCTCAATCCTATCTTTCTTATAACATACCTCTCGTCTTCTTTCTCCTCTTCTCGACTTTGCTTCAAATTTCCCCCTTTTCTTTTCTTTCCTCCTCCTTCTTCTAGAATCTTCTCCTCATATTCATTACCATCGCCTTTAGCTCTCCTCTTTCCTTCCTCTCCGTTCTAAACCCCCCACCCCTCATCACTTCTAGTTTCCCATATCTACCCCTCATCACTTCTAGTTTCCCATATCTACATGCTTTTTCCCCCAATTAGTATTCCGTAATTTCTCTACTTCCTCGTGCCATATCTATTCTTCGTTATCCTTCTTGTATGCAATTATAATCGAACGAAATGCATTAGAAGTGCAATATTACGAACAAAATTCATGAGGATCCTCTAATGTAATATATAAATTGACTTACTAAATCTAATTCAATTCATCAAACAAAAATTATATAGCAATAAATAAATCTTAATTATAACTAATAACCAAATAATAGTAACATTAATATAAATTAATATTATAAAGATTTAATACGCTTAAAATAAAACCAAATCTCGCTAAAACGATCAAGACAAGCCGACGTGAGAAAGAAATAATCCAATAATCGTTACTGACAACAAGGAAATAATATTACACATATTTATACAAATGCAGAAAGGCAGGATAAAATTGTGCTATGTTTGAGGATTTATGCACAAAGCGTGCGCCTCTTAACATATTTTTCCGGCAAGATACGGCGGTATGATTTCATGCATACATGTATAGATGCATTTTCACACGTATAGAATATTTTAGTACCGGGAGATCTCTGTTACGAATTCCTTTTATTATTATTAGTTTTTTAACTGGAATAAGTAGATTAAATACAAATAGAAGATTAATACAAATACGAAAGTAGAGTGGAAGTAAAAATGATGAGAAAAAATGTAGAAGGGGTAAATCGTTAAAGACTTACGCAGAGATAATAGACAATTACAGTGGTATGAGTAGTAGAAATAGTATGATTTATTGAGTTAGTATTTATCGCGAAAATGAGTGATTAAAAACACGAGAGCGCGGTCAGTCGAAATATGAAAGAGGATAATTAAGTAATTTATGGTAATAATAATAATAGTCATCGAGTAATATGTTTTGCTGTAATAAGTAAAGTAGAATTATAACTGTTAAGTGAATTGAACAAGTACTAAAACTATCAAGGTGAAGAACAAAATAAAGGACTATTAGTGGAGTGCGTTTGTTGTACGCTATGAACTACAAATTTCGAAATATCTACCCATATGTGAGTAAACTTGTTATAATTTATATTTGAGATTGCATATATTTTGCTACACGTAACTTATTATGTTTTATGAGAACTAGAATTCTTTGAGGATTGATTTACTTATGTGTATTTATTAACACATAATTTACACTAAGCTGAATTATTTCATTTATTTTTATCTGGCCTATTCCATTATTGTCAGGTGTAACAGTTTAGTGCAACAGCAACGTGTAGTTATTCCGTTAAACAGTTTTTATTATACGGCCTTAAACTTAAACTACGACCTTAAACTTAAACTAGTCTATTATGTGTTAAACTACTATATCACGCCTAACCTCAATATAAAATAGTGCTTAAGAATTTCTGAACGTTGTTAGTGTTGGTACCGGAGCAAAGCCATCAGCTACTACACCATTTACCGGATCACTGTACGGTGAATACGAACCGCGCTTCCCTTCGTGGTTCGACAATTTACTGAAGGACTCAGGAGCGGACCCAGCTCGGATGCATCTAATTCGTTCAAATTGTTCACAGTGTAATTGACGATCGTCACGCGCCAAGCCATCCCAAAATTACACGTGACAATTTTTTAACTTATACAACTAACTAAACTGAGAGAAAACAATGCTTAACGAACTAAAATATTTCATGAAATTTAGCCATCTTGAATAATTTGGATGATTTAAGAGTGATGAAAGTATATAAATCATATAGTCCAAAATTTTACTGTCATTTTACTGTCCCGAAATGTTGTAACTGTTACAGATTACAATTTACAGATACATATTGTCGCGTTATTTTAGGGCGGAGGGTTGTCCCCTGCTCACAATTATAGGTACCAGAATTCCTTTGTTATTTTATAAGATGGCACTTTTGGTTTAGCTACTTCTAGCAAAGTTACGAATTGAATAAATGATGCGGAAAAATCTAATCTAAATCCCACAGTTAGGCCACTTAATTTAGAATAAAACACTCTGCCCGACATCGCTAAGTTTGACGTGCCTTTTAGATGTATTTGTGCCTTTCGTGCCTGAGTAATTACTGGTAACGTCAATCCTTAACGATTGTCATAGGCTTTAATAATTCAGGCCGCAGAAATGACATAGTTATTAAACTGAACTAAATTGTATTGGTTGTTAAAAGGGTTTACATGCAATCCAGTGATATATTCATTCATTCCCATACGTAAAATAATGTAATCAATGCTTTGCATTTAATAAAATAAATCAAAACTTGAATAAAAGTCACTTCAGTTACATGTTAAACTAGGTATTTACAGATTTTACCGCTGTACACAAACTATTTATTTATTATTTTAGAGTAACGCACCATTATGTTACTAATTACACTCAATTTTATTCATCAAAATTATACTGAAGTTAATTTATCTGAATTATTTACAAAAACATTAATACTAAGTACCGCGCTACATTAAACGAATGCATAATAAAGTACGTAATAAATTTATGATCACAGTTTAATTAGACATGACTTTATTTCTTATGTAATTATCTAATATTATTTTTTCCGGATTATTATTTCGCTACTTAGTTGGACATTACGAAGTTCGGCGGATGCGAAAAATTACTATCCCCCTACAAGAACTACACATCGTTTTTATACATACTCATCCCATTCCACATACCGATATGCATCTTTTTCGTCATGATTAATGCAAATTAACACATTTTAGAATCTTCGCTATTCCCCTTCCTCTGCTAAAATACATTTAGTCAATATATTCCACTTAAGTCTCTATACTGCTGTCAGGTTAATTAACTTTCAAATCAAATCAGATGTGCTTCTGGTACCTATACTAAAAAACCCACACAGCGTCCATTCATTTATTATCAATCAATCACCAGTTAAATTAATTTGATGACTTACACACTGACATATCTCACATAGCTTATTGTTATTACACCGCCTCTGATTTTCTTTAAGCCACACCTCCTAAGTATTCATTTCTTCCGATAATTTAAACCCTAAACACCTCGGAAACACTCTAGATCCGTCGGAACTCAATCTATTTCTATAATGTAAGTATGAATTAATTAAAATGCTTTTAAAATATATTCACGTTATATTTTACTTCATAACTAGAACCTTGAATGATCCTCTAAATGTTAATTACTTCTTGTTGGGCTTTCCACTAGCATACAGCATGTTTACTGTTAACAACTCCTCACAAGGTCTATGCGTCCTGAATTTCTTACATCATTTATAAGTATTGCATGTTCAATCTTTCTAATCTCAAACTTAACAGGAACATGGACAAATCTACACGCTACAATATTACTGTTACAGATTTTGTAACTATTACAGTTAATATTATGTATAAGAATAATGTATATTTCAGTAATTTACTATTCCGTCGTTTTTTTTTACAATATTTTATGTCATATGAATTTATATCCCTTTTTTTTTGTTTTTGCAGTTGGCTGTGATAATTGGCAAGAATGGTGGACTTATGACGGCATATCAGGTAAATTCTTATTACAGTATTACTTAACTGTGATCCAACGTTTTTTATGCAGCCATTGTCAAAGAAACAATTGACGTTTTTTAAGAAGTTGACTACCAGTAACTTCTTTGCAAACTCATTATTGCAATATTTAATTATGAACATAAATTATATGTATTTGAATTTATATAGTTAGTTATATATAAAATATTCCTTCGTGAATTGATTTTGAATATTGTACTTTATCATTTTGTCTCTTGTGGACATTATTTTCTAATTTCCACTGATATCGTAGAAATTGGATGTATGTTGAGTTTAGTTAGTACCAGTAACATTTTGCTAACTTTTTGGTATTCTGTACTACCAAGAGCTGCGCTGGGTAGCTGCACAGACCTTGGATCCAATTAATTTGGGGGTATTTCGTAAGCTAAAAGATTTGTTTACTTTTAGTTAGTGGATAAGTAAATAGTGCACTTACCTGGGAAATGAAGTACGATACCGGACTGCCTATTATCGTTAAGGACCAATGTGTGGTGTTTCTAGACATTTTTTACTCAATTTTGCTTGGAATATTAAGAAAATATTATTTTGTTGGTTATTGGTAAGCACATTATTTGACATCCATTGTGCCGGTCTCATGACGCATAGAGCGATTTCATCACTTTCTGGGTAGAGAATTCGGTAGTCTGAATTTGACGCAATAGATGGCGCTAGATTACATCTTTTAGCGCTAGTGAATATTAGCTGTTGTATGATGGCAGTTGGTTGGTCAATTAAGGGTGATATAGAGTTTTGTAATTGTAAATGTAGTACTTGTAATACGGGCAAGATATAGAGTGCTTAGTGGGGTAGGATAAATAACTGGATTCTGAGCTCTCATGCTAGCAAAAATCAAGCAACTCTTCCGGACAATAAAAAAGTGTTGCGTTAGATGTCGCTACGTACAGATGACTTACCTAAATGCATTGGATTGTTCAAAGCTATAGTATACCATTTCATTATCCATTTGTAGGGGCTAATGTACTTGGCAAGTTGTCGTACCTCTGTGACGATTTTTAAATTGTGGTTATTCAATTGCTTACTGGATTACGTAATTGTCGGTGATCCAATGGCTGTTGGGATTGCGCAATTAAAAGATATGTGGAGGAGATCCATCTTGCTGAGCTGAAATGAAGGAGTCCGGATGTGATGACTCTCCTCTTTAAATTTGTGTTAAACAGACGCCCATTCCTTGGCTTCTCACAAATTTTAATTTTCCCAAAATAAAATGTCTTTGGAAGTGAAAATATTAATTGCAAGAATCAAATGGTCTTACATTAGGCCACTAGGCATCGGTTGTTGAAGCCTTGATTGGGTAAACTTATTAAATTTATTGTCAAAGTGGCGCTTAAATGTGTTTGTGATTAGTCGGCAACACCCCTAGGGCTAATTCTGAGGCTATTGATGGATTTTTGCATGATTTTCTGAAGTGGTATTGGGTTCCAAGGAACCATTTTGCCTGAGCATCCAATACTAATCTTGTCAAAGTAAGTTAGCATTACATGCTCAAGTAAATAGGAAATAGATTAGCGGTATGGTAGACGGAGAGACAACGCTATTCAAAATACATGCAACATATCAATCAGTGTATGGTATAGAAAATCGGCCACCAATATATTATTATCCCGGCGACTGTCGCTGGGTGTCTGTCTGGCTTTGGTGTTTTCGCACTGTGCTGGCTTTGGCTTGGTTCGGTTGGCTGCATTGGCTGGTCACTCTGTTCATGCTGGCTTCTGCTGTACGGCCTGTCTTTGCGCTGACAAGGAACTAAAATATTATGTACAACACGCCGGTGTATATAGGCTTGAGCCTCCACAGAATCTTTTCTCTGTTATACAGTCTCTATGGAGCAACTCGTTAGTTATTATGTGCTACGGTCTATCACACATTTCAGCGGAGTAAGGGAAATTTTTACATGATGACAAGTAATTTAATTATATTTACATGTTATCATATAAACTGGTTCTTTTCCAGTAACGTGCTGTCACAATTTATTTATTTAGGGTAATTAAGTGATTCAAAGATATTTAGGGTAATTTGCTATGTTACATCAGAGTGTTTATAATTTAGCAAGTTTTGCGGTACTTGTCTTGAAAATGGCTTGACAGATGTATTTTAATTTTTACGTCAAAAGCTTTTTAAACTATCAAGCGCTACAGGGTGTTTATAAAAGACGGACAATGTGGTTTTAGAAAAGAAATCAGTATTTTACTCCCAAACTATTGAACCGATTTGAATCAAATGTGGCGCATATAATTATTATTTGAAGTTAAAGTAATTAGAAGAATTTTGATATAGAGTGAACTAATGATCCGTAAAACATTATACTACTTTTTCTTTTAATAAGCAGACATTTTCTACTTGCGTTGCGTAAATTTGAGCTTAATTTAAATGAGAGTGCTATATTTAAAATTTAGATTTGTATGAAAATTTACAAAAAAAATCTGCTTTGCATCTCATATTCTATTTTACGTTCTTTTACGCTCTATGCCTCGTCTGATAAATTAAAGTGAAATAATCTGAATCAAAGGAAGCCTAACTAACGCATGGCGCATCGGTGTTCGTCACGACAAATTGCATTACATTAGCAATAATTATGGAAATTGCGAATATTGAAACTTCGATTAAACGCGTTTTGCCTTAATATGTATTGTTTGTTTGTATGGTTATTTGTTCGTTAATTTCGCTTTGTTCGGGCTGTTTTAATCATGATGAAACTGGTTTTAATAAGCGTTTATCATTTGCGTATTTCGTAAAATTAATTCTTTAAAATTTGAGCGTTAATCAAACGCGCTATTGTTGATACTGTATCATTTGCTTAAGGCACGTGTAACGCACAAAAGGTAGTATATGGTTTGATTTAGAGCAAAATAAGGAAACCAACAGAAATTTATATTTATTATGCTAGATTTTATAAATTGTGAAAATAGTAAGATGGTCTCAATGGTATTTTCAACAAAATAAAAGTCATATATATGTATAAGAATTTAACACGTTGAGTGCCGCAATACTATAAAAAATGTTGACTTTTTTGCGTGTTTTGCTTAAAATATATCATTTATATCATTTACTAATACTAAATAAAATTAAAATAATTTTTTCATGATATCATCATGATTAAAACCCGCTCCGGGACCCTGTCAAAACGAGCGTCATCAGCGAAACCCTGCCCGGGGGTCTATTAAAATACGTTGAATCAATGATCCCGTCCACCTCTAAATTTAATCAGAAAAAACTTGAGCCAAACCTTCAGAATAAAACGAAATATGTTGTGCATTATAGAGTCGTACAACAGACCATCGACCATGGACTGAAATTGACGAAAATTCATCGAGTTTTGAGATTTAAACAGTCCAAATGGCTCGAACAAGGTATCTCTTTAAACACCACAATGCGCCAGGCAGCTGTCAATAGCTTTGAACAGGATTTCTATAAGCTGATGAATAACGCGATTTTTGGAAAATTTATCGAAAATATAGAAAAAGGTAAAGATGTTTGACTCGTAACTAGCTGGGAAGATGAACTTCGGAGAGGAGCACGTAGTCTAATTTCAAAATTAAATTTCTGCGATATGGCAAAATTTTCGGAAGGAAGATCTTGTTGCGATTCATTTATCGCCTGTTAAGTACGTTTACGATAAAGCCATTTATGTCGGTTTTGCTGTTTTGGAAGTATCAAAATGGCTAATGCATGATTTTCTCTATAAACTCATTAAGCCAACTTATGGCTCTAGAGCTCGTCTGTGCTATATGGACGCAGATTCATTTACTTTGCATATACAGACTGGTAATCTGTATAATGATATTAAATTGAACATTAGCCGTTTTGATACGTCTAATTTCTCACCAGCCAATCCATACCAAACGCTTTTCCAAAATAAAACAATTCCAGGACTATTGAAAGATGAGTATGCCGGTACATTGATGTACGAATATCTGCGTCTTCACTGAAAAATCTACTGTCAATTCGGTGAGAGCTGAATCACCAAGAAAGTTAAGGGAATTGTAAAAAAATGTCTTTCAGAATAATATTTCTTCCGAAGACTTTCGGATTTGTCTCTTCCAAAAGACCCTACTTCATCGCAACCAATTTATATTCCGAAATATAGGTCATGATATTTTTACGCAGACCCAAAATAAGTTAGGCCTTTCCCCCCATGATGACAAGAGATAAATTTGCTCTAATGGGATCTCTACTCTTGCTTGGCGCCAATATAAAATTTCTTCTTCGGTTTTGTCTAGGACAGCAGCAGCAATAGATCAGCTAGAATTTGAAGACGATTAGACCTATATCCTTTTAAATATATATAGTGTTCCTTGCAATAGTGAGAACGATAGTTTATAAATTATTTTAAATAAAAGAAAAAGTTTAGTCAATATTATCTCTTTAATTATAAGAAAATCAGTTTAGATATTATTATTATCATTTTTTAAATATGTAATGTAAATATTATATATTTTGTAAAAAGAAATAAGTATGAATTATTATATTTAATTGTTTATTTATTTGGATTTTTATTTGACTAAAATCAACTGGTATTATTGCAGATAAAGGTTTAATATTAAATCTAGTACTATTTATTTTCGGTTAAGCTCAAATTTAATAATACTAATATTAGAAATGAAATCAAGATGGCGATGAATAATTTAGGTCTGACGCGGAATCGAGATGACGTCAAATTAGCGTCCGTAAGACTCCGATGCAGTCTCCCATTGACTCTTAAAAAACATACCTCAAATTAGCGGTTCCAGATTTCAATTTTGCGGGCTAGTGATAAATCTACTAACTTTTTTCCCCAACCGGAAACATCTTGTCGTCTGCCATATTGCATTTTTATTTGACAGCTGTCTCACTTAGAACGATTTTGGAACAGATTCCGGGAGGGTTTTTTGTATAAAATCTGGCTGACGCTGATGACGTATTTTGATACGCCCCCGGTCAGGTTTTAGCTCATGACGCTCATTTTGACAGGGTCCCGGAGCGGGTTTTAATCATGATGACACTGATTTTTCGAATTTTATCTATTTATCTATTATGATTATTCTATTTATCTATGTGAGCAAGCAATTCAACAGATTGAATTACGGTTTTTAATAGTTATACGATTGGAGGTTGGCCATTCTTCTTTCTCGTTTTAGTAAGGTTCCTATTCTCTAATTGATTTTGCGATAATAATTTATCTTGCGCCTGCTTCTTTGCTTGCGCTCGTGTGATTACATAAACGTTTTCCTGCTTTTGTAACATGTTTTTGAGTTCCGTGAACTCAATTCGCGACTATGGGTCCACCACGACACTATCTTTTCCACGACGAATATAACTAATAGCAAAATCATATTCCTCCAAAGTGAGACGAAATTTCGTTAACCTACAGGAAGGATTAACAATGCCATAAACATATACTAATGGCTTATGATTGGTTAGTATATGATATTTTCGTCCGAAGAGATACGGTCCAAATGTTTTTACCCCGAAATAATTTGCTAATAAGTTCTTTTCAGTTGTTCAATAATTCAGCTCTGCCTTATCCAATCTCCTACTGGCATAAGCTACAGGTCGATTATCAAAATTACAAAAAAGTGCTCCTAGAGAATGCTTGGATGCATCAGGTTTAAGGAAAAATTCGTGTCCTCCCTCAAAATTAGGATATAGAAGGATTATTGATTCCGGTAACGCATTTAAAAAAATTTCGAATGATGTTTGACATTCTGGTGTCTATTGAAATGGGATACCTTTCCTAGATAAATTATTTACTAGAACAACTATCTATGCAAATTTTTCTATGTATTTTCGAAAATAGTTAGCATATGCAACAAATCTTGTAGCATTATTCGACAACTGTGGAACTGGATACTTTTTTAAATCTTCCACTTTTTGTGGATCTATTTCACGCCCCTTTCCGAAATCACATGCCCTAAATACAACAACTCTTTTTCAAAAACTTACATTCGACGGATTCAGCTTAAGATTTACCGTAAAGGATGGTGCCTCAATAACAATATTGGTCTCGTTAAGCGCTCACTATTTTTACTTTTGTAACAAATTTTAAACATTTAACAATTTTTAAGAAATTATTGGTTTTCGCCAATTTATTGTTTATACTTGGGTAACAAATTTAAAAATTTTTGTAACAATCATTTAAAAATTGTCCAACAATAAAAAGTATTCCATTAGTGAGTGAGAAATTTTAAATATTTTTAACATTTTTTCTAAATTGCTCTACTGACAACTTTTCTAATAACAACATTGGTTTCCTTATTATTTTTAGTTGGGTAAGAAATTTTTTGAATTTTTTATCAATTTTTTTAATATTGGCTAAATAATTAATATCGAAATCCATATTTCAATAGTTTTTAATTTTTTTCAAAAAATTTCCTGTCTGAGAACTATTCCATAAATACGTGTTCTTTTTTTAATTGCAACATTGTTTTTTACATGACCATGATTAACAAATTTTTTATTTTTTTAACAATTTAATAATTTTTTAAAACCTGGCCCACTGAGAACTATTTCATAAGGCCGTTTTCTTAATAACAATATTGGTTTCGCCCAGTACAATACTTTTACTTGGCTAACGACTTCTAAACATCTAACAGGCAATTATTGGTTTGGTTTCAGCAATTATTGTTTTAAGCAATTATTTGTTTAAGCAATTATGCGTTTAAGCAATTATTGGTTTCCGCCAATTTATTGTTTGTTCTTGGATAATAGATTTTAAAAATTTGGTAAAAATTATTTGAAAATTGTCCAACTAATAATTATTCCATAAGGGTATGTTCTTTTTAATAAGAACATTGGTTTAAGAAGCAATTATTTTTAATAAGCAATTATTGGTTTAAGCAATTATTTGTTTAAGCAATTATGCGTTTAAGCAATTATTAGTTTCCGCCAATTTATTGTTTGTTCTTGGATAATAGATTTAAAAAATTTGGTAAAAATTATTTGAAAA
Organism: Adranes taylori; assembly: GCA_009867245.2. NCBI lineage: Eukaryota > Metazoa > Arthropoda > Insecta > Coleoptera > Staphylinidae > Adranes > Adranes taylori. The sequence goes on from WYDF02310963.1 coordinate 13,563, forward strand.
TTGTCCAACTAATAATTATTCCATAAGGGTATGTTCTTTTTAATAAGAACATTGGTTTAAGAAGCAATTATTTTTAATAAGCAATTATTGGTTTAAGCAATTATTTGTTTAAGCAATTATTCGTTTAAGCAATTATTGGTTTCCGCCAATTTATTTTGTGTCTTGGATAATAGATTTTAAAAATTTTGTAACAATTATTTAAAAATTGTCCAACTACTAATTATTCCATAAGTGTATGTTATTTTTAATACGAACATTGATTTAAGAAGCAATTATTTTTAATAAGCAATTATTGGTTTAAGCAATTATTTGTTTAAGCAATTATTCGTTTAAGCAATTATTGGTTTTCGCCAATTTATTGTTTGTTCTTGGATAATAAAATTTTGTAACAATTATTTAAAAACTGTCCAACTAATAATTATTCCATAAGGGTATGTTCTTTTTAATAAGAACATCGGTTGCGTCGAGTGTATTATTTCTACTGTGAGTGACAAATTATAAATATTTTTAACTTTTCTTTAATTGCCCCACTGATATCTATTCCATGAGGGTTTGTTCTTTTTTGGTAACAACTTTGGTTTCCTTTAGCACAATTTTCTACTTAGACATCAAATTTTAAAAATGATTAAGATATTTTTAAAAACTATCCAACTACTAACTATTTCATAGGAGTATGTTGTTTTTTAATAACAACATTAGTTTCCTCAAGCGATTCTATTTCATTGATTCTACTTAGGTAACAAATTTTAAAATTTTTTACAAATTGCCTAAAGAATAACTATTCCATGTTATTTTGCTTAATATTCCCAGCTGACAATTATTCTATAAAGGTATGTTTTTTAACAACAATTTTTGTTTTGTCGGGCTATGTGTGTTAATAATTTGTTAAATACTCCCCAACTGGGAAATATTCATAAGGCCAGTTTTTTAATAAGAATATTGTTTCGTGAAGCTCATTGTTTCTTCTTGACTAACAAATTTTAACAATTAAACAAGCTACTATTTGTTTCCTCAATTATTGGTTTAAGTAATTATTGCTTTAAGCAATTAAGGAATTATTTGTAAGCAATTATTGGTTTCTGCTAATTTATTGTTTCTTCTTGGGTAACAAACTGAAAAAATGTTGTAAAAATTATTTAAAAATTGTTCAAGTAATAATTATTCCGCAGGGGTATAAGAACATTGGTTTCTTCAAGTCATAGGCAGAACCATGAGTCATGAGTCATGAGTCAAGTCATAGGCTGAACCATGACTAATTTGCAGAGCAATTACCACTTCATCAATAGTTATTAGTCTGTCGTTCAGAACCATGACACATACGGGCTCAGCGTTGTCGTCAGTTGTGGACGTAGACGGGCGCCCGGCTCCTTCTTCCTGCGTTACAACTTGTGCGACCATTTTTGAATATTTGAATCCATTCATAGGCACTTCGTTGTGGCAAAACACTGTTCCTATATTGTGCTAAAAGTCATCGATTACTTTGGGCCCCTGAAACACCTTCAGACCACAAAAAATGAATTACTGAACGCTGTTCTTCTTTGGTGCAGACGAAAAGTACAGCTGCCATGTTTAATGTAACAGCTGCGACAATATAACGATATAAGAACTTCAAATCTATACATTCGTATTATGATTGAACCAATGCATAACGTCTGTACGCGAAAATGGTAGCGTTGTCAATAGCAAGACAGATTGCGGATAAATACTGACTCTCCCTCGTAAATAAATTTAACAATTTTTTTAAATTGCGCAATTGATGACTGTTACATAAGAGTATGCCAGTATCTAATAATATAACAACATTGGTTTCCTTAAATACATCTAATTATTTGTACTTGGGTAACAATTTGTAATTTTTTTAAAAGAATTGCCGTACTGATAACTATTCCAAGAGTATGAGATTTCTTAATAACAACATTGGTTGCTTTAAGCCAATTAGTTAAGCAATTGCTGTTTTGGTACCAGTTACAATTACTACTTTGTTCCGAGCACTGCTTCTGGAAATATTCAATAAAATGTTTAGGTTTCTAGCTTTGAAAGAAACCTCTGGATTACCAATTCATAAGAAATTGTCCATTCATATTCATAAGAAATTCAATTTCTCTTTTCTGTACCTTGCTGAACTCTGTTTCTCTCTGTAACTGTTTCTTTCTTGAAAATTCAAGAAACTTTAAATAAAAAAATTTAAGAAAAAAGAATGGTCAAGAGATTTTCAAGAAAATTTCTTGTTTCAAAGAAAATACTCGATCTTTGCGAAATGTTATTTATTTCATGAATATGGTTACTTTACAACGCTATAAGCATACAAAAGATGATTTATTCATGTTAGACTTATATTTATGTGTTATTTTAATTTAGGAAATATACTTTATTACATGAAAACAGAAAAAAAAACAATAAACCAACATTTTACGCAATTTGTTTAACTTTATCCAGAAGAGCTTGTACATTTGGTGCGTCTGGTACTGAAAGTGGAGCTAATAGTTCAGCAATTTTATCCACATCTCTCTTTGATATGTTATGATCACGTTCCAATAGCTCTTTGATTTTCGTTGCAGCCACTTCAAAATCACAAGAATAATTTGATGTTCCACTGATGAGAGGATCATGCAAGACTTGAATCAGCTTTACATATTTTGCATCCTTTTCCTCCGGAGTCTTAGCCGAATCCACTATAGCAGCAATTCTTGTGCCCACTTCTTTAATCAGCGCCTCAATACCTTCATTACTTTTATTATATTTGGCTAGGATATCTTGCAATCTCTCACTGTTTCCCATTAATCCAATTTGGGTGACATTTAACACTTGTTGTGCTCGAATTTCTCTTTGTGTGATTGCTGAAATATCTCTTAATGTCGTATTTAACCATAGAGTCGCAGTATTTGGTTTGCTAGTGTCATTTGATAACTTAGCAGCAGTTGCCAATAGGACATCGCTAAATTCCAGTTTACTACGATATAGATTTTGTAGACTTATATTGAGATTTTGATAGAATTCAGTTAAACCTTTTGGTCTTCGTTTAAAAAAATCAAATATGCCACAATCACCTGAAATAAAAGAAACACGTTAGGATGAATAAAGTTATCTAGAATTTTAAGAAATTACAAAAATGAAGAGGGTACTTGCATAGCAGATATAAGATGGCGCATTAAGTCATTTTGGGATAGCAATCGGTATCGTTGGTATTAAATCTGTTGCATGGGCTTATCGTTCAGTTTTGTGCTAAGACTGGTGAATAATGTTCAATCGTAAAAAGAAAAGTGTTTCCATCACATAAAAATCTGAACGTGAACATCATTTCATTACAAGCAATAGGCTATACATCCGTTAATTCATATGTGATTTCAAGCATATATACACATAAGTAATATGTATGTTAAGTTTTTAATTAGAATACCATATAAGGTTATGCTCTATTTTACTGACCGCTGATTGGTCAATACGAAAGTCTTATCACTTCATATATGAAAGGGATTGTGCGCGACATATTGCATTATGAGCTCATCAACGTTATTAGTTTCTTATAAAAGACTTCTCAACATTGTTTAATGCGACTTATTTAATTTTTAGTAAGTTTGCCTATAAAGTAATTTTAATGTACTAAATTGCTTAACTAAATTGTATAATTGGCTTAATCTTGTATTAATTTAATAGAAAATATAGTTGTTTCCATAGTCGATGTTAGTGTAATTCATTATTTAACCAATAAATTAAATTAAAAAATTCTAACAATTTCAATTTTTAATAGATTTACAATGAAATTTTTTTAAATTGACACACGGCCTTGAAATATATTTCAGATTTTATTTTGTATTTGTGAAGCGACATTGAAATTTAGAGTTATACTATTAAAACAAAGAAATAACACATCTGTTATTCGTTTTAAACATTACCTAGCTTAAAAAGGATTTATATGCATTGTTTCAAGAATTATGTACTCATCACACATGTAAATTATAAGATTAATCATACTCCAATTCTTTATATGAATTATTAGATGTATGAACTGAATGTAGCCAGATGGATACACGAGGTAGGCATCCATCAATACATAAACTATTAGTTTTGATTCTATTAGTGAGTAAGTCATATATGCAATTGTTTTATATTAATTTAGCACCATATAGAGAGATACCTTTAAAAATATGTTCTCACACATATAAACAATGCGAGGTTTTATAATAATAAATTGTGTCCGCCATGACAGAAATTACATCATCTATGAAGATTCTAAATCAAATATAAGAAGTTACCTCAAAGTGATTTCCTATTCATTCTTATATAAGTTTTAGTCGCGTTAGTATACACATATAAAAAATCCAAGGTTTTATAATAGTAAATTGTTGTCCGCCATGAGAGAAATTAGATCATCGTTGAATGTGCTAGATCAAATATAAGAAATCGCCTCAACGAGATTTACAACTCATTCTTATATAAGTTTTAATAGCGATAGTATACACATATAAGCAATCCGAGGTTTTATAATAGTAAATTGTGATCCGTCGTGACAGAAATTATATCATTTTTGAGGATGCTAGATAAAATATAAGAAATCGTCTCAACACGATATCCAATTCATTCTTATATAAATTTTAGTCGCGTCAGTATGTAAAATAATTAGCGAGATGGAGATAGGCACCCAATGCATAAAATAGTAGTTTTCATTTGATTAGTCAATAAGTTATATATTTATTTGTTTTATATTAATTTAGAACCATATAAGGATATACGTTTGAAAATGCGCTCCCACACACATAAACAATCCGAGGTTATCCCACACACATAAACAGAAATTACGTAATCTTTCAAGATTCTAGATCAAAATATAGAATCTTGTATAGAATAAGTTGATTTTTTAGATTTTTTTCAGATTGTTGATAAAATTTTTTTTCAAATTTTAAGATTTAAAATATATTTTATAATGATTTGGGCAAAATTACTTGCTTTTTTTAAAAATTTTATAAAAATTTTTATAAACATTTTTTTTATCTAAAATTTCTAAATATTTTATAACGGTTTAGGGCAAAGTCGTTAAATTTTGTATATTTAGAATTTTTTTTTATAAAAATGTCGAATTTTAAAATAGTTCAAAATTTCGAAAATTAAAAAAAAATTTTTTTAATAAAAAAAATTTTTTTAATTTTTGATAGATTTTTTAAAATTTTAAAATTTAAAAAATATTTTATAATGGATTTAAGCAAAATTAGTTGATTCTTTACATTTTATAAAAATTTATACAATATAAAATTTCTAAATATTTTATAACTATTGTTAAATAGCCTAACTATATTTAAATATGATAAAACGCGCTTTACTTCCAAAAGCTGACATCAAAAATTTTTTTTAAATATTTGCTGCTCTTTAGATAAGAATGACGAGGTTTGTTCTTGATATTGCTTGCCTGTATTAATTACAAAATATACTTCAATAATATACAAATAACAGTATCAAAATGTTAATTATTATTAATGAGGCACTGTCATGGACAAACATAAATGTTTTTAAATCAATTGAATATATTTTAATATCATATGAAATTTTGAAAATGTTGTTTATTATTAATGAGGAATTGTTAGTTAAGAAAATTAATTTCAAAATAAATGAATTCCATATTTAATTAAAAAAAAATCATAATTTATGAAGATTCACCAAAAATCAATTATTCATTAGCCCATATGTTAAATTATTTAATTAAAATTTTAGTAATTATTTATGACATATATTATTTTAATTGGATTACAAAGTATTGTATTACATATAATATTTGCAAATTTTTTACAATATTAACATCTTAATCTCCGGCACTCTAATTCGTCGGTTTTGTTACTATTCTTGTGTTCTGTTCGCTTTTGCAATGTGTTATTATGAAATTGATCAAATTTTGATGTTTTTCTTAAATACATGGCCTTTGATATAAGGCCATAAAGCTGATCCAAAAAGAGGCGGTATGGTGATTATCGCGCAAATTGTATTGTCAATATTTATACCAAGAAAATATTATGCACCCGTGGCTGACATAATTATAATTATTTTTGGATTTTTTTTTAAAAGGGTTACAACCTCTAATTTTGATATATCTTTCTTAAAAGTATAATCTTCCATATAAGCTCATATATCTGATGACAAAGCTAGGCTGTATAGTGGTTATCGCGGAAAGTTTGTTGCCAACTTTAATATCAAAAAGAAATTTTGTACCCGTGGCGTAATGAATGCTAATGTTTTTTTAACAACTCTTTTGAAAGAGTTGCATCCTCATATTTTATTAATAAACTAAGCTATATATCCACTATTTCTCAGTACTTTTCCAATTTCACTAATTTCATTGGAATCTTTCATATTACCAGTATCTCGTGCTGTACGAAGTAATACTAGACGATCAACTAATTCATTAACATCATTCCAATGGATAACCCGCGGTTGTTCATTGACAATATTCATATCACCAACATCTACAGTTATATTGGTGAACGAAGATCCAATTCATTACAAATATTCCAATGATTACTACGCACCTGTTCATGATCAAGAATCATAATACCAGCATCTCCAGGTCCATGATGTATAGGTAAAGAAACATCCAATTCATTACCATAATTCTACTGATTACCACGTGGCTGTTGATGACCAAGATTCATATGATACATGTATAATCTTTCATATAAGCTCATATCTGAAGTGAAACTAGGCGGTATAGTGATTATTGCGTAAAGTTTGTTGGCCAGATTTTGATATCTCTTTCTTAAAAGTATTAACCGTCGTACTAGGTGAAATGTGATCTCAGTGACCTCATTTCTTTTTGTGTACAAGTATAATTGTTTGTTTAAATCGGTTTGTGCTTTATGTACATTTCTTTGAAAATGCTTTATGCATTTTTCTTTGAAAAGGCATGTATTTTTTTTGAGTTTTGGTCACTTTTGACTCGATTTCAGCTGTTTAGAGCAGTGTTCTCACACATGCAGTGGTTTATTGCTGTATTAACTTACACGATTGTTCGTGCGTCGCTTTGCTACATTGGATGTATTTCAGATTTTTAGTTTCGTAGTGACTATTGAAGACTGTAGTACGGAAGCGCGAAGTAAATTTAAGTACATTAAATAAGTAAATTTACATGAAGAAAGTAACTAGTGTTTACTGTTTACTGTAAGACATATTTTTAATTAGTTAGGTGCTAATTTCGATAATTGTAAATGATAAGGAAATTATAATTATTAGTTTAAAAATTGAGGCAGGATGGATATACGTTTCTGTCATAGTGCTGTATCCTTTATCAACACCCGCTCTTTCCGCTCACCCGGAAGTAAAAATGATGAGATTGCGTGGAAGAGATATACCAATAAAGACTTACACAAAGAGCAAATTTACGTATGTCACTCCTTACTTTAGAGGCAGTAAGGAGTGAGAGAATAGAACAGTACGAATTATCGAGCCCGCTGAAGTTAATCACGAGGAGCACAGCCGGTCGAAGCTTAAACTGAGTTAATAATAAAAATATTGGTAGCAATTATTGAATAATAAATTTTTGTAACAGATAAAGTAGAAATTACAAATGTTAAGTAAGCCAACTAATTAATCATAAAGGTATCAAGTGAAGGAACCGAATGAAAGACTAATAGTGAAGTGAGTATGTCGTAAGCCAGGGATTACAAATTTTCAGATGACTAGCCATTTGTGAGTAAACGTGCTGTAATTTGTATTACGCACAGCATATACTCTGTTAAACTTAAATTTGTTATGTGTTGTGATGAACAATAATTATTAATTGGCATATAATTTACTCTTGATATTTTCAAATTACTAAGCTGAAATTATTTCATTTATTTATCTGGTTTATTGCCTCATTGTAGTTGTTTCGTTTAAATAGTTTTCATAATACGGACTTGAACTACTCTTTTATTTATTCACGCCTGTTCCTAGTACAAAATGGTGATCAAAAATTGTTGAACACTATTATTTTGGGTGCCGTACGATAAATACAAACTACGGTTCCCTCCGTGGTTCCTCATAATCATTTGGCTGTTTCATTATTTAAGTCAATCCCACAATTTAGTGAAGGAGTTAGGTTCAGACCAACCTTAGGCGAATCTTATTCTTTCCATACTGTCGCAGTGGAATCAAATGTGGCCACTCGCTAAGCCTTCCCAAATTTCACGTAACAAGTATGGTGAAGAAGTCGGGTATACATTTGTATGTTACTGCTTACAGGAAAGTTTAAAGAATCAAGAGGAGAGAAAGACATCCATTGGAATAAAAATGACTACATGTAGGCCTATATATTCTGCAGCAATGAATCGCGATACATTCAAAGAAATAATGAGATTTATTCGCTTTGATGATATGTCAATCAGAGCTGAGAGGAAACAGCAAGACAAACTAGTTCCTTTACGAACATTTGATGTCATCTTGTAGATTCTTATAGATTCTCAACTGTTGGTATAATCGATGAACAACTAGTAACATTTCGAGGTATATCTCTGTGAAGCTGAATCATCTTATTGCCGTAATATTGATGTGTATCTTGGAAAAACAGGAGAGACAGCGGAAGTGAGTCAAGAGTTACGTTTTGTACAGCAGCTTAGTAATTTTTGGAGAAACTCAGACCAAAACATAACCCCAGATAACTGTTTTTATAGATATATCTTTAGCAGAATATCTTTTGAAGAATAGGATTACTTTAGTCGGGACGACAAGAAAAAAGGAAAAACATTTACCTAAAACACTTATCAACGTTTCTAAGAGAAATTTGTGTTCATCTGATTTTATATTTACTGAAAAGCTTACATGTACCAAAATCAAAATAGTGCGTGGTTCTGTTGTCAACCTGAAATCATTATATATTACAATAATACAAAATAGTTCCCCCTCTGAAATGAATAGTAACTTGCCAGCCCTAAATCTTCAAAATAAAACGTACTGAACCGTTTGATAAATGTAACGGATAAGTAAAAGTAAGTAATTTGCAAGATTCAACATAATACAAGTAAAAGCGATGACACTCCAATATAAGAAGTCATAACAACTTAATAGGACAATAGAACCTATCAATAATTAATCAGTTCCAAACCTTAGCGGGTACAGTCAATGGGCAAGCACGATTTAATTGAATCAATCAGTGACAAGAACACCAGCAAATACTAATTGTGATGGCTCAGGTAAATACAAGTCTCTCAATCTCGAGAACACTGTAATCATGACAAATAACAAGTAAGCTATCAAAGACTTGAAATCACGAGGTTCAAATTCTATAACTGTACAACCAATAAATATAATTATATCTATTTCTACTAGCAACTTTCTAACATAACAATTATTACCAGTATATGAGGTTAATGTTACATATTTGTAAAAATCAAGCCAAAACCTTCCCATATGCGATAATAATTCAAAGATAGCCTTAAAATAATATCACGGGTACCGTGAATGTTACATGTCATACAGAATAGTAATAAATAATAAAATAGATGTATGTGTTTATTTTTAAAATGAATCAACAAAACATTTGAATTAAAAATGGGACTAGGTTAAAATGGCCCATTCTGTCTAGCGCGTTAGAAAATTATTTCCGCCGTAGTTGTGCTGTATATTTACATTTATTTGAACCGTCCTCCTATATTTCGATACTTGCATAGTTATTTATTTTAAAATTAAATAAATGATATTGAAATTGAATTGTTCTGTATAAATTATTTCGCGTACGTTTCAATAAACTGTTTTTTAAATAATTTTAGTAGGTTATTATCAAATACGAAATATATAAGCATTTTTTAATATAAAACATTTGAAAATTGCAATTATATCTACAAATATTTCTTTTAAAATTTTTGTTTAAATATTTAAGAGAGTAAAAATAGTTACTAGGCTTAAGTTAAAAAATGAATTATTAAGAATCTCTGAAAGCATTCAGACATTAAATCATTTATAAGTTTACATATCAAAACCTTTCTGACTTAAGTTCTTTAATCATAAATCCTTTTTTTTTTCAAGTCCTTTACATCATTCATAAAATGTTAAACTTGTGCATTGAACCGATTTTGTTGTTTAATTAATAGATATACTTTTAGAAATAAATTTTAAAATCCCAACTTATTTTCGCTCATATCAAAATTAATAAGAATCCTAACCCACACGACTCTCGCTTGCAGCGGATTAATTTTAGTTCGCAGGGTCGCAGGTCAACACCTAACGAGGGTTAAAGTTCAAGAAATGATAATTCAAGATGAAACGTAGGTCTTAATGATATCTTCTAATGTAGTATTAAAAAAGATACGTTTTCAAATTGTACTATCGTTGAGGCTTTAGATGAACGTTTGTATAAAATACAACTTGCACAAAATTTAATCTCATAACCACAAGCAGTAAACTTCGTTGCACTAAAATGTGATTAATAAATTATTGCTAATGATGATTTATTTAAATTTTGTTGTATACCAAATAAACTTTTTTATTACCACATGAATTAATTGTGTTGAGCAATCGGACAAAATTTTCTATACTGTCACGGACAAAATTTACCGCGACAAAATTAATAAAACAACAAAAGAAAAATGCAAAAGCTGCTAAGGATAATCGAAGGAATGTTTTAAAATTAGGCAGCAAAAAATAGCATAAAATTTAAAAAAATCCAAATTTCGGAGAATTTGGATAATAAAAAAGCCAAATGTCCTCCAAATGTCGTTTCCCGCCCTACCACAATTAAATTTACTTGATAGTTGGTGTAAAAAATTTATTGCTTGCATATTAATCTTTTCATGAATATAATAAATAGAAATCAAATTGTGTTTTATTATTTTATAAGTTGCTAATAATTATACTAAATAATGATACCTTGTTGTATTAGACAGATAACAGATGCAATCAACAGTATTGTATATTTCATCTTGGTAACAATACAATAACAATTTAATTTGATAATATATATGAATGTCACTATGGTAAGAAATCAAGGTATCGACTAACGTAAAAATTGTTGCACAAAACTTTAATATATCTCATATAATAATATATGTAGCTACTTGAACCATTATCATATTTTATTATAGAAATATTTAAATTTATGCGGAGCAAACGTAAACATATAAAAATACCTACGCTACTTGTTTATGCTATTTAAATTTTTAGGAGCTTATTCAACAAAAAGACCCAAATAGTTTTAATGTTCTAATAACTTTTAATTGCGATTACTGTATTTTACTTAGTCATGTTGTTATTTGTTCACCATTTTTAATTCCATGGCACAATAGAAAGCTATTTTGTAATTACGTTAAAAATAAATTTTCAAGGAATAGTAATAATGTTGATAAGAGCTGCTGTCGCTCACGGAAAAATAATTATTTTTAATGCCTTATGAGTAATAGAATATTTATTTGTTGCATATTTATTATGAATTATATTACATTGTCCTACAAATTGAAAAAGAAAATTAAATCGGAACGAATACGTACCATTAAACGCATTTGGCTATAATTTTGTGTTGATTCTGATATTTGGCATAAACAAATTTAATATGCAGAACACATACATATAAAATAGAAATTAATAAACACAACATCATCATAAGCCACTTCAACTATAAAAGAAAAATTAAATTTAAAATTGAAAAATAAAATAAATTGTACTTCTTACCATACACCGTTTTGTGCTCCACTATCCGTTACTTCCCTGTTCATCCACTTCATCCATTTTTCATCTTTCCTCTTCCTTTTCACACATATTTCTTATTCCTATTTCCTTTCTAATATTTCTAAAATTGCTATAAATTATTTTTAAAAGCCTCAATCCTTTTACACTTTCTCTTAAAGAATCTCGCCAGTTTTCTACTATTTCTTTGTCTTCATCTTTCGATTTAACTCCTTCACATTTCTTGATCTTTACGTTCCCACCAATTCTCCTTTTTTCCCACATATTCTGCATATTCTCTCTTTCTGTTTCTCCCATTCATCTAATACCTACTTCCTCTCTCTTCTCTAACATACCTAACTCTAGTTATTATTCGGTTTTTTACTCATACAGCTTTTTTCGCATGTACTCTGACTCATGTACTTCAGTAGTCAAATGCTCTCTTGTTAGAATAACTCGACCATTCAGTCCATTTTTCAGAATCCCTTTCAGATCCGACATGCAAGTTCAATACATTCCCGTTTAATGGACAACCTGGCTTCAAATATTTCTTTACGATGAACCATTCAGACACATTCTCTCAAATTTTCACTCTTGTAGAAAAACATATAAAGACACCCAAGTATTCAAATTTCATTATAGTTCATCATGTTACTCTATAAATTTCAGTCCTAGACTTTTATAATCCAGTTTTTGCTTAAGATGTCAATAATAGAGTTTTATTTTCATTTTTGCATTTAACCCCCTTTCTTCCTATTTTTTACTCCTACTTTTCCCACTTTCTAATCCCCCACAATCTAAATTATTACCAAGTTATTCTCCAATTCTCAGCTTCCAATATTTCTTACTCCATCCATTCCAGTCCTTTAGGTGCGTTCATCCATTGCCCCCATATTTCATCCTCCAATCTACACACTCTCTATCATCTACACTTTTCATCCATCCCATACTTATTTCCCTACACCTCACTACCATACCTAAATTTAGTTATCGTCCTCTTGTCAATTGTACTCATTCCTGATCTTAAATATTTTGGCATGATCCTTTCCACCATCTAATACACATATTTCCTCCTATATCTACTTATTATAATTATTTCATACCTATGCTGCATTTCTACATCTTTCCACTTCAGTTCAACCTCCATCTAACATTCCGAAATTCGACTCATTCTATCATACTACTTGCACATTGACCAACCACATTTCTCATATAAACTTATTCTGTTTCTTTCCCATTCATTCTCTTCTGCTTTCTTACACACTAATGCTTCCTGACATACTCTTTTAACCATCTCCCATCACTTTCCTGTCGTACCTTACTATTTTCTTTATTCCATACGCTTAACATTTTTCTTCATTCAGCTCTTGTAACACTATCTCACTCATCGTTGATTTCTCTACTCTTAAACATTCTTTTCATATATGTCATTAGCTTTTACTAGCATTAGCTTCCATTAACTTTCTTTCTATTACCGCTCAAACTTAATATTTCTGACACATATCTTCAAAATTATCATCCTCATACTTACTGATTCTTCGAACTACTCTTTCCATACATATTACATATCGTTTCCGCCTATTACATATCATAAATATTTCATTACCTTTTCATTCGGAATTATTTTTCCATTCAATAAAATAACGTTTTTTCGACTGTCCCTTACAGTTTCCTTACACACCGTTAGTTTCGTTCAACTCAAATTCACTTATAACCCTCTTTAAACCATATACTTCTTAACCCTCTCCATGACTTCCTGCATTTCCGCTCTACAACTCGTCATACATGCTATATCATCCGCATATCCATGACACCATATCCTTTCACCTCCTCTCTTTCACTCCTTGCTTACCTTCTTTTCAACATATCTAAATTCGAAAGTTCATAGTCATACTCAAAAGTTATATTTCTACATTTCAAGTATCCGCGAGGTTTTCAACCTGTGGAGGATGAACATTGGTATGGTTATACTCCAGATAAGTCCACGAAAGCATTTACAGATCATGTTTCATGTTACGCTAACAGGAGCTATCTAGCTAGAAGATAGGAGCGAGGACTTTTATACACCTAGATATCTCTATGCAATATTTAGTAAAATGTGTGAATAGATTTATAATCTCTAGCTCTCTCTCTCTCTCTCTCTCTCTATCATTTACAGAATTCCTTCCGGAAGGTTTATATCTATAATACATGCATATCATATTTATAGAAATTAGAGAAAAGTCGACATGCATATCAAATCCATATTTCAGTGCACTTACGTTGTTAACACTGATTAAACCGCGCAAGACAACGCTCGCCTGCACGCACAAATGCATGCTTCTCTCTGTGGTCCACAATAGCAATGAACGATTTGTAGCGATGACACGTATGTTCGCAGCTCTCGAGTAAAGAAATTACTTACGTGTTTCTAAGCGCAATATTATGTTTAATACATGCATATATTATTTATGGAGATCAGGTAGGAAAGAAAAACTTCGTGATGTTAAAAAGAAATAATAACTATTGTAGTTGTAGAGAATATTAATGTTCAATGCAATTTTCAAATAGTGAATCAAAGCATCCCTCGGCCGTGCCGGGAGCGCGAACAACACCGTAGGTATATCTTCGCCGCTCCGGAGGCGCTGATCACGTTGATAACGCTGTAGACATTCCATTCCCTGGTCGCGCCAGAGGCGTGGACATCGTAATAGGCATTCTTTGCTCGCGCCGGAGGCGCAGTCATCGCCGAAGGCATATTTTGGCATGCAGGAGGCGCGAACATCGTAGTAGGCATTCCTCGTTTGCGCCGGAGGTGCGGACATCGCCGTTAGCATATCTTGCCGCGCCGGAGGCGCGGACAACTCAGTGGGCAGCCCCGGACCGCGACGGAGGTGCGGACGTCATAGAAGGCATTCCTTCGTTGCGCCCGAAGTGCGTACATTCTTCTTCTTGTACAGCCCATTTATATCCACTTTTGTCTCCTTTTCTTCTCCATTCTTCCCAATCAATTGCCACTTGCTGCCACGTATGTCCTGCTATTCTTTTGATCTCGTTTGTCCATCGCTCCGTTGGTCTTCCCATTGGCCTTATTTTTGGTCGTCTCCACTGTAGAATGGCTTTTGTCCAACGATCATCAGTCATTCTGGCTATGTGTCCTGCCCAGTTCCATTTGAGTGTTGCGATTCGTGTCATGACATCAACGACTTTCGTTTGTTAGCGGATCAACTCGTTGGCTTTTTGCCTCTTAATGTTATTCCAAGCATACTACGCTCCATTGCTCTCTATGCTACTCTCAATTTGCTTGATGATGCCTTAGTC
>WYDF02310964.1:441-14977 GCA_009867245.2 Adranes taylori
AGTAAGTGCGCGGTGCTAGTTTGGACAGAGACGTTGCGCCCGGCGATGACTCAGGATTATTAGAAAGAACGCAACGCCTAAGCCTGATGGGCATCACACATTTATCGGATCGTGTTTCCAGAGGCACGGAATATTATTGCAGGCACGGTTCAATAAAACTCGTGAGACGGAGGTAATTGGCTAACGGGACGAAGAAAAATGTCTTTAGTAAGTATTAGCCTGGGACACCAAGTGTACACTCACTAATCAAGAAAAAAATATCTGGTTCCACATAAGTCATTGCGGTTTGCTCTAGACTTGAAGTATACAATTGCGAGAGCTAAAAAAGGAAAGGAAGGACTAGAAAAAGGAAACTACTAAACACTGTCAGTAAGTGCGCGGTGCTAGTTTGGACAGAGACGTTGCGCCCGGCGATGACTCAGGATTATTAGAAAGAACGCAACGCTTAAGCCTGATGGGCATCACACATTTATCGGATCGTGTTTCCTGAGGCACGTAATATTATTGCAGGCACGGTTCAATAAAACTCGTGAGCACAAAAGGAGCACGTTCTGTTATGCGTATGACATTTACAAGACAAGAATACCCAAACTCAGTAACCAAGTGGCAAGCAGAGTAAGGCAGTAGCTTCAAAAGCAAATGGACGCACATATTGATACGCTGCGTCACAGGCTATCACAATGCAAAATGAGGCAGCTTGAATTACAATCATAAATAGGCATTAACTGACCACAGTAGTGTTGGTGTACACCTGTTGATGTGCAGGACGAAGGCCGACTTAGGAATGCGAAAACTGTGGCTCTGATTACAGTGATAGCGTGGACAACATTTTGTTTAATCGCAATGGCTAGACGAACAAAAGGGCGGTTACAGAGGCATGCCTAGATAGACTACCATCCAGACAGGTTTACTATCAGTATGTAGGCTAATGGGAAGTATTTGTCATCTTGGTCATGAACATACTAAATCAAAAAGGCCTCAGAGAACGGGAATACGACGTGGAGCATGATACTCTCGTTGTAAGGCGGGCAAATAGGTTTTCACGTTGAGTAGATCGCTGAAAAATTCATCATGTTGAGTCCTGAAATGAAGTATCTTGTAGACGAGAAATCCATCACTACATGACAGCCGCTACGTCATACAAAGCAAATTTTCTCCTTCTCTCGGTCGGCTCAGCGGCCTACGCGTAACAACATGGTTTGGTGCTATGTGCACCAAACCATGTTGTTACGTGCAGATGCATTATGATCAATGAGTAAACTCTTTATAGCAAACATCAATTCCTGAGTTCCTTTTTTGAAAAAAAGGAACTTTTCAATTGAAAACAATAAAGTCATTTGAAAAAAAGAGGAACTCTTCTTTTGCAAAAGAAGAGAGGACTCCTCAATAATGATTCGCTTCATACTTGAAAAAAGTGTAGCGCCTTCATTTTATGATAATGAGGCCTTAAATGAGGTACCTTATAAATGAGGGACCCATGACTACAATGATTGTTTAAAAGAAGGCGATGTTATGAAAAAAATGGAAATTTAGTACGAATGTTTTCGGTCGATGATTTATAGATCTTAGTAAAGACATAATTCAAAGAGCTCCCTCAACAACAATGTTTATAATCGCTTTGTTCAAATTTGGTAATAAGGTATTGTCCGAATATAATTTGGTAATACTGTTTACGATTACTTTGCAGAATTTTACATTCGTAGTTGTGCTTCTGACTGATAAATTTCGTGAAGGTCGACCAACATCGGTTGTTATTCCAGTAACATAGATGCTGTCCACGAGAAGATTGAAGCTATGGAAGCGTGAGGTTCTCGGATACACTAGAAATATTTCATTCAAATATAGCAAAATCTCATTTTTTTAATACACCTAAAGCCATTTATGATAACGGTAGTGCCCATACCTTGATTTTGGAGACTATCGTACAATTGTTGTAAGCAGTGATGCGCAGTTGCTTTTTGGCACAGCTAATAAGTTATATATGTTCCGTAGTTTATCATGACTTCATATTCTCCAAGAACTTGCATGTTTCACTAATCTGGTTCCAGATAAGTCGTTGCCGTTTGCTATAGACGTGAAATATGTAATCGAGAGAGGGCCAGCGGAGTCAGTTTTTAGCTTTCCAGGTTGATGCCAGCAATGGATGGCTCAGGCATTGAAAGAAACTACTTGCAACGGTTAGGCTTGTTGGCCGTCACACGTATTTATCAGATAGTGTTCTTTGAGGTAACTTATCTTTTGAAAAAAATAGATAATGATCAATCGAGAATATGCAATCGAGAGAGGGCATTATTAGAAAGGACGCAACGCTTTGGCTTGTTGGCGGTCACATGCATTTATTGGACAGTGTTCCTTGAGGTAACTCATCTTTTGAAAAAAATACATAATGATCAATCGAGAGAGGGCCAGCGGAGTCAGTTTTTAGCTTTCCAGATTGATGCCAACAATGGATGGCTCAGGCATTGAAAGAAGGAAACTACTTGACATCTTCGGTGAGTCCACGGTGCTTTACGTGGCGCGAGGCTTGGCAGAGACATTGTGCGTAACGAGGACTGCTGGATTATTAGAAAGGACGCAACGCTTAGGCTTGTTGGCCGTCACACGTATTTATCGGACAATGTTCTTTGAGGTAACTCATCTTTTGAAAAAAATAGATAATGATCAATCGAGAATATGCAACGCTTAGGCTTGTTGGCGGTCACATGCATTTATTGGACAGCGTTCCTTGAGGTAACTCATCTTTTGAAAAAAATAGATAATGATCAATCGAGAGAGGGCCAGCGGAGTCAGTTTTTAGCTTTCCAGATTGATGCCAACAATGGATGGCTCAGGCATTGAAAGAAGGAAACTACTTGACATCTTCGGTGAGTCCACGGTGCTTTACGTGGCGCCAGCTTTGGTAGAGACATTGTGCGTAACGAGGACTGCTGGATTATTAGAAAGAACGCAACGCTTAGGCTTGTTGGCTGTCACACGCATTTATCGGACAGTGTTCCTTGAGGTAACTCATCTTTTGAAAAAAATAGATAATGATCCGCTTCACGTTAGAAAAAAATAGAGTAATTCCTTCTTTTCATGATGATGAGACCACAAATGAGGTACTTCATAAATGAGGGACCCATTACTTCACTGTCTGTTTAAGAGAAGGCAATGTAGTGAAAAAGTGGAAATTTCATTTGAAGGTTTTCGGTGGATGATTACTTTACAGACTTTACGATTACTTTACAGAATTTTACCGTGGCTGTGCCTCTGACTTATAAATTTCGTCAAGGTCGTCCAAAATCGGTTGTTATTCCAACAACATAGATGTTGTTCATAAGATAATTGAATCTATGACATGGAGTGGGGCACTTGGACACACTAAAAATATTTTATTAAAATATAACACCCCTCATTTTCTTAATGCACGTAATGTTAAGGGTTGTGCTCATGCTTTAAATTTGGTGACTATCGTACAATTTTTGTAAGCAGTGATACACAGTTGCTTTGCGGCACAGCTTTGTAAGTTATATACGTTTCTTAGTTCTAGTATATCAGGACTTCGTATTCTCCAAGAACAGCAGCAATCCCAATATAAATCACTAGTAGATACTCTAGAGCAAGTTTCTAATATAAGATGGACACATAGAAGAAGTTTCAGAGCCGAAGCTATGGGGCTATTTATTTTGAGAACAAGGTATCCATTTATTTTTTTAATACTTTTTGTAGCTCAATAACGTTGGCACTGCATTTGCAAAACAATGGATTGATATGAGAAGAATATAGTTTGTTAACATGACATGGGATGTAGCTTTTGGAATCGAAATGTGGATGTCAAATCATTTATTAATGATGAATGTTCCAGACCAGATTTTCAAACAGAATTTAGAGAAAGCGAGTTGTGAAAAACTAATTAATGCACGCCAGGCGATCTTTGCAAAAATGGAATCTTTGTGGGTCGGCTTAAAATCTGAAACTTTAATGTCTTAAATTACCATAAAGCTTTAATACAAATGGATGAACGTATTGAAGACTTTCATAGCACTGTTACTTATAATTGTTGGCTCAGTCCGTCTGTAATATCTGAAGCGAAATCTTTATGAAAATGAGATTAAGATTCAAGAAATAATCGTCGAATGTGATACAATTAAATACTTGTATGTATCAATATGGCCATCACTGCCTACTTAAAGAACTTAAAACCTACTTAACGTACTCTGCCTTTCTTGGTTGAAAGACAAATGTCACCAGGTTTGCCTAATTTGTCTGCCTATTAGACTTTTCCTGTTACGTCTGTTACTGCTGAAAGAAGCTTCAGTAAATTACCAAATGTAGTTTGTTACCAACAATAACGAACAAAGGTCTAGCTAGTTGGCATTACTTTCAACATAGAATATTGACTTCACTCTTGAGCCGATTTTGCATATAACACGTTTAGCAATTGATTCTTTGATGGAGAACAATATCGAATCAATGTTTTGTTACCATTGGGCCAAAATGTGCCAAGGTTAGGGTAATGTCAGGTCAGGTGATGTTAGTTAAAGGTCAGGGAATGCCAATACTCTAGGAGGACTATAATTATTAGGGAATTGTTGAATAGAGAAGTACTTACGTTATTGTTATGTTGGCAAATAGCATTCTGTCTTGTTTACTATACGATTGTTTTTGAGTATAATTCTAACCATTGTGTAAATTATGTGGTCTTGGTTATCCTTAACAATAGCCTGATTTTCCCATCAATTTCACTTTTGTGTAAACCTATCAAGTGAAGGCAAATGATTGGTTTTATTGTACTATTCAGGTGCAAATCGGATGCTGAAAACTTTTTATCTGGTTAGTATTCCTTCGTGGTGGAGCAGTCAAGCTTATTGAGAAGTAAGCTTATTATAGATTGGCGCCCCACATTGGGCGCCAATCTGTAATAAGCGGTTTCCTTTTAAGGAGCATGTTACAAACGATTTGTGCAAATCTTTGAACGTTTTTGCAAAACCTTAAAAGGGAATCCTCGCAAGTACATAATTTTTTTTCATTATTGGGACTAATAAAATACAGACAGTATTTATGTATGATTTAGAATTAAGTATTTGTAGACCGGACACTTCTTTTAATTCAATGATGGTTTTCTTAAATAAGGTGACCCCAAGATTATAAAGAGTCTACTGAATTGGAAATGTTCTTTATTGTTAGCAGACTGCTAGATAAAAAATTATAATTTTCTGAAAAGTTATGAAATAATCTTGAATTGACTTTTTATATAGTCCAATTAATAATTGGCTACTAAGATAAAAAATACAATTTACCCAATTAACGATTGTTTCACTAAAAAAGTAAGTATATGTATATGAATTATAAGATGTTTCACGTAAATTAGGCATTTAAGCATATCATTCATAATTTCCTTTCAGACTCTTGATGCAAACAAAATATCACATAAAACCTAACATGCTTATTTCATCAGATTTCGGTAGAGATCCGAGCTATGAAATTTAAATTCATAACAAATTGATCCTATTTTCTTTCAAACTCACATGCAACACATGCAAAAATATCATGCACTAACATGCCTATTATGTTCACCCGCCAGTCATAACGATGCAGTCGCTGTGAAATTTTGTCGCTTTTTTAAAATACGCGACTTGTATAGATCGGATTTATGACATACGACGACGGTGCCACCTTGATGCGGAATTTGTCCACCTTTTCCTCCATGATTCGTACCATTTGATCCATTATTGCCATTTGTTTGGCCATTACTTGTACCAATCAACGTGCCAATCATTTTCGATACGGAGAATTTACGTGTTTTATGATTAGTTGAGGCTGATTGTTGTGTACGGCAATCGTTTAATAATAGATCGAATGTTGTATAGATGGCGTCTGTGTTATCTGATGCGGAGACTTCACAAAATTGAATTCCATGTTGATTAGCTATATTTCTTCCATCAATTTCATTTACCTGAAAATTGGAAATATTTATTTTATTCCGGATATTTCAATCTACTTCAGCGGTATTAATAAAATCTATAGACATTAAGGTTAAAATGTAGAAAGAAAAACAATTTGTATACATTTTTTCTATATAACAAAAAAAAGATTTTAGGAATTAGTTTTACATTTTATTTCAAAAAATACAAATATGTTGTTTATTTATTACAGGAATGGAATTTTTTGTTCATTCTAATTTGTAATAAAAATTTTATTTGTTTTAAAAATTTAATGTTTTTACTAAAATGGTAAATTTAATTTTATATTTATTAGATTATGACAAAATTGGTTTTTATTTATAATCAAAATTTTAATAAAAATTAAACAGTAAATATAAATATAAATACAGTAAATATAACAGGAAAAACAGTAAATATAAATATAATAAATTTTAATAATTAATATAAATTTAATAAAAGTTTATAATAATATGTTATTTGTTTTAAAAATTTTTATTTTTTACTAAAATAATAAATCTAATTTTAAATTTATTAGATTATGATAAAATTAGTATAAAAAAATAATTTTTTATTCAGATAAAAAATCCTAAGATTCAATTTGCATTAACCTGAAAATTGAAAATATTTATTTTATTCATGATATTTAAATCCAGTGTAGAGATATTGATTAAATCTATGGACATTTGGATTGAAATGTAGAAATAAAAACGAATTGTATATTTTCTTTTTATATTATAACAGAAAATGATTTGAGGGATTAACATTAAATTTAAAAAAAAAATAATTAAAATATTATAATTTATTAAGGAGTGTATTTTTTTTCTTTGTAAAATGAGGAGTGGTAAATAAATTTAATTTTATATTTGTTAGATTATGATAATATTACTAGATTATTAATTAGTCTTTTATGGAAACATAAAAATCTTAAGATTCTATTTTCATTTACCTGAAAATTGAAAATATTTTAATCATGATAGTTCTAGAGACTAAACCGATACGTTTTATATTTTATTTTTATATTATAACAAAAAATCATTTAAAGGATTAAGTTTAAATTTTATTTCAGGAAAATGAAATATTTGTATTTATTAATAGGACTAGAATTTTTTATTATAGTTTATAATAAAAATATTATATATTTAAAAAATTTAAATTTTTCTTATTTTTACTGAAATAATAAATTTAATTTTAGAATAAAATTAGCGCAAAAAAGATTATTAACAATTATTTTATGGAGATACAAAAATCCTAAGATTCAATTTTCATTTATCTGAAAATTAAAAATATTGTAGTCTGGCAGACGTTGAAATGTAGAAAGAAAAACACTTTTTATATTTATTTTCTTTTTTATACGATGTATGTATTTTCTTTTTAACAGAAAATGATTTAAAGGATAAGCTTCCATTTTTATTTCAAAAACTAAAAATATTTTTATATTTTAATAGTAGATTTTTTTATTTATAATAAAAATTTTAATAAAGATAATAATAAATCTAAATATAATAAATATTTAGATTTAGAATAATTATTTCAAAAAATAAAAATATTTATATTTTTTATTAGGAATAGAATTTTTTATTTATAATAAAAATTTTAATAAAAATTAAATATTGTAATATATCTAAATATAGATTTTAATACTTAATATAAATTTAATTAAAGTTTGTAATAATAATTTTTTGTTTTAAAATATTTTTTTGGTACTAAACTAATTAATTTAATTTAATTTTTATCCGATATGACAAAATCCGTATAAAAATTGTTTATAACCATTTTACTGACAAAAAATCGTGCTTCAATTTTCATTTACCTAACATTTAAAAATATTATATTCATATTTTAATCTACTGAAGCAATATTGATTAAATCTATGGCCACTTGGGTTGAAATATAGAAAGAAACACAATTTGTATATTTTCTTTTTATATTATAACAGATATTGATTTAAGGGGTTGTTTTTAAGTTTTATTTCAAATAGTAAAAATATTGTTATTTATTAATAGAGATAGAATTTTTTATTTATAATAAAAATTTTATATTTGTTTTAAGAATTTTAATTTTTTAATAAAATAATAAATTTAATTTTAAATTTATTAGATTTTGATAAAATTAATATGAAAGAATTAACAATTTTTTTAATAAGATAAAAATACTAAGATTCAAGTTTCATTTACCTGAAAATTGAAAATATTTATTACATGATATTTCAATCTACTGAAGCGAATTGATGAAATCGATGGACATTGGGTTGCAATGTAGAAATAAAAACTATTTGTATATTTTCTTTTCACAGAAAATGATTTAAGGGATTAGCTTTAAATTTTATTTCAAAAAATAAAAATATTTTTATTTATTAATAGGAATGAAATTTCTTATTTATTATATATAGCTCTGATAAAATTATATTTGTATCAAAAATTTTAATATTTTTTACAAAAACAATTTTAATTTTATATTTATTAGATTATGATAAAATTAGTATCGGACACACTGCTGACATGGATTATATTGGACTCATTCAGAATTCTGAACCACAGATTTTTACTACACTCACTACCGGAAATTTGACACTGATTACTGTGCTAGAATGGACTAGATTTGGGAGTAATGTAAAGGTACTGGCTGCTAGGGATTAATACCATACAAATTAAGCAGATTATGCAATTAGAATTTTGTGAGTTTGCGTTGGGGCTGAAGTTAAAAAAACCGTTTCAATAATACTGTTCTCTTACAGATCTTATTTTAAAATCTACGCTTACAAGAATGAAATACAAACTATACATTGCACTCCTACGATATAACAGCCGACACATACGCATCCTATGCAGCAAAATATTTTAATTCAAGTTTTCCACTCACTCGTACGCTCGCTCTAATGCGGTTGAAAATTTCATACACCATACACCTATGAAAATATTTAAATGTCATTCCGAAATAAACATTATTTTATTATTGCAAAACATGAAAGCGTTTGCCAAAAAATCTAAAGTTCGCAAAATGCTATGTCAAGTTCAAAAGATATTTAACGATCTTGTTAAAAATATGTAGACGTTTATCATCATACTATACAGTATTGTACCTTTATGTATCTACATACACATAATCACAAAAATATTAATATCTGATATATATATATACACAATTGTTTATATATGTTCACACCGAATAAATTATAATTTGAGTGAACTTAATTTTAATTGGGTAATTGAAAAATGTTACCAACTTACGACGAGATCTCGTTTCGCCTTATTTGCGGACTCATCAGACAAGTACATGTAACTATTTCTACTTAATGGTACATTATGAATAATGAGATTTATTCAGAGTGTACAGTTTTTTTTAGACCGGCACGACTGTCAATTGTTGAATTTATTGTACAAAAACTAAAGTTTGCGAATATATTGTGTGTGATATACGGAGCTCAAATGTAAGTTTAAATTGTATTAATATTTATTGACAAATTTGAAAATCTCAAATTAATTTCTGATTTTATTTTTGTCACTAATTTTTTTATGGTAATTTAAATATTACAATATAAAGATAAAATTTAAATATTACAAGCTAATGAACTGCTAATGTTTCTTGACAATTATTTTATTTACCTGAGAATTGGTGTTACAATTTATGGAATGCGAATTATTCTTTTCATGAATATATTGAATAAAAGAATTATTGAGTTTTATTATTTTAAGTGCTATGCTGACCCGATTTAATTCAGAACTATAAAATAATCTATATTAAAGAAATAAATTATTATTTCTTTAAAAATTTATTTATGTTATATTTTTTACAAATTATGTTGTTATATTTTTGTCGAAATTATGTTATATTTCTGATTCTTTTCTGATAGTTGGGTGGGTTTAAACAGTAAGTGAAATTTTTGTATCAAGTAAGAACTGTTCCTCTTATATTGTCACTACAAAATTAACCGTGACATATTTGGTGGAGGCGCGTTCCGGGTCTTTTTTTGTAGAATGGACCGTAATTTTACACTCTTTTCTACCTCCTGTTTTCAAATTACTATAAAACAATTTATTTTTAGTGTCTACCACCAAGACATATTTGGTGTCACTTGTCCCTGAATTAATTCTGCAACACAGAAGAAGTGTCACTATTTGGTGTTCTTATTTGAGTAATTTTATTTAAGTCCTTTCCTTACTTTTTACTGCACTCCCGTCTGTTCTCCCTATTCAAGTCATAGTGTAATCAACTGAATAGCCTCATACGGAAAAGACAAACGAAAAAATGAATTTTTCAAAATACAATTCATTAATTACAAAACTGTTGTGCGATACATCATTTTAATTTCAATCGGATATTTCCTTATCGCCCGACTTTCCCTTTATATGCGCAAAACCAGATATATAACGATACCCAATGCAACAAGTGAGTCAAGAGAGTCGGTATTGCATATGCACGAGTGAGAAAACAATAACAGAGATGCCTTGTTGAAGTATATATAGGACAAATAGAGAGAGAAGAAGGGACCGTTCGGTGCAACAGTCGCTTGAAGACGATGTAATTACGCTCGAAATTACTTTCTGTTAAAGAAAAACAAAAGAGGAATCAAATGTGAACGTTAGTAAATAAAAAAAGACAGGAAAAGTGTCCGAGGGTAGCAGCAAAGCTAAGTCCGTTATACGTGTCTCTTTAAATAGTATCGCTGCTTTCAAGGAGACACGATTCAGCTTGTGAACGTCACCACATCCAAACTTAGCTAATTTACGCGCGTACCAGGTATACCCGGAGTCAGCGGATATAATGTCGCTCCGATTATACTTTTTTAAACCTCGTCCGAGATCTTTTACTCAGGATTCAATTCCCTTCTCACGTAACGGGCCTTTTTTATCTCATCAAAGTGTCTTGTAATCGACCTTCTTATCGCGTTTCATGCATTCCAATTCCATTTGGCATTTCCACGCCCTTCTTTTTATGTTTCTCGTTTGCAAACACTACGCCTTCACCAATTTATTTTCAGCGCCCTGTAACAGTTTTCCACTTATTTAATACATTTGATCCAATATTTGTACCTATAGAATTTAATTGCCTTAATTGAGCGGCGGACTGTAAACACCATTAATTTTTTGCTAGTCTATACGTTAAGATATTTTGCTATTGTTATAAAAATATTAGATGCTGACAGTTCACAAAAAACGAAACTGCTTTTAATGAAGCATTTAATTAATAACAAAACAACTATATAACAATGCAGAAAATGAAAGAATTATTGATTAATTTGAATAATAGGATTTAATTTGAATAATTTGAATATTGATTTATCTTAAATACCGAAGCTTCTTGACTATTAATATTGGCGAACAAAGTCGAATCCGTTAACGAACGGGTTCCGATATTCATTAGCGTCTGTTAAATAGGTTTAAACGAAGATATCGTTCATTTGTAAAATACAACGACGAGCTTTGTGTTAGATTAGCAATCGAAGATGCTTTTTGCAAGATGCTGTGTGCAGGTACTTAATTCTTATAAAGGGAGAGTATGTACGTTTTACACCCTTGTAAAATTAGTTTGCATAAATAACTAACGCTAACCGACAATATACTTATACAAGTACACTCAAGTAGATGCGCTTGAGTTTTTCCAAAACTTGAAGGTTATTTCTGAGAGATAAGATTACAATGAGAGATGAAATGGCATACCAAGAAATGACATTTTAAGTATTGCACGAAATTTTAGTAACTGTTGATAATTTCGTCCAGTAACTATTCAAATTTTTCGAGATGTCGACTTTGTAACACTGATATCCTTTCATATATCTTATTTATACTGTTTCTATGTCTTCTCTTTCTTTCATAGCCCACACCTCGGTATCAGACATCATTATACCACACATACATTCATCCAATATCGTTAATCTACTTTTCACAGATTCACCAAACTTTTTCTCCCATACCATCCTCTTCCTTTCACTCGCACCTTTGCTATTCGAGTCACTATTCTTACATGTTTCTTACATCTTATCAGAATTGTTTATAATATCTGAATTTTTGCATACATCCGTATTTTTTGCATTCATCGTTTCGGGCTAGTTCAAAAATACACTTTCGAATATTTTTAAATATATTTTTAATGCATTTGCGTAATTGCAAACAAAATAACATATTGAAATGAATTGCGATGGTGGGTATGTTTAGGATTGCCAACTCATAAATTTCCAAATAACAAATTCTGACGTTCAAGTAAAAGTTACTAAAAATTTTTGACAGCGGCAGCTATGTTAATAAAATTCATGTCTGATTTATGGACATAAAAGATTTTATGATATAAATTAAGTCAATTTTTGAGTTGTTAAATTTTGAAATAAGTGTTTGATGAAAATGTATGTGATATATTAAATTTAATGTATTATTCTATTTTTCAAATACAATTTAATACAAAAGAATCCTAAAATATGATGTTTAACATTCTAAGAATTCAACAGCGTAAAACTTTGTTATCACAATGACACAATTCGGCAAAAGAATGGGTTCTCAGGTTTATTTTTCTTAATTAAATACTTTCTTGTCCATAACATGCCCAATACTTGATCAATATAGAGACGCCTAGTGGATTTGAATATGCATGTGGTGCGCACTGAAACCATGTGCAATAAATACTTTATTATCTTTAGCAAGCACAATGAGAAGAAGTTATTGCTGTGCGGCAAAGCAAAGATGGACCACCTATATTATAGATTATTTTGATAAAATGCAACCAGAAAAACAAACGGTTAAGATATTGAAGGCCATCGATTCACCCCAAGTAAGAGAAGTTTTACATACAATATGTAAAGAAGAACGAAAAATGCATCCTCGCATGCATACAAGTTAGTTGCTGAATAATTTGCATAGGATACTGATACACGGTAATACGCGGTATTGGCTCTCACTTTTTCTATACGTTCTCCATTCTACTTGATCTACATCATTCAGCACATTTTGCAAATTTAAGGGCTCTAAAATTTGAGAACAATCTTCGTTCCTAATTGTATTTTGATTATTAACTTTAATTGTACTGTAATCTATATCTCATTTTTATCGCCAACGTTTTTCAAATTTAATACACTTAGTTTAATCAACGCGCCGTGTAAGTTATTAATTGTGCAAAGACTATTCAAACTTATCCCTAAAGATTGTAATCGCATTTGTCTTCATAGACTTTGGAAAGGCATTTGATTCAGTAGAGACTTGGTCGATATTAGATTCTCTGGATGAATGTCGTGTTGATTCGAGGTACTCAAGGTTGATGAAGCATATCTACGAAAACGCAACATCTTATGACGAAGGCTATGAATGCACGAGTAATTTTAATATTCGAAGAGGAGTGAGATAGGGAGGCCCTATTTCGCTGAAGTTATTCACAGCAACTCTAGAAAGTGTTGCTGATCACAGGAACGAGCCTAGAACAACGAGTCTCACAGGAACGAGTCTAGAACAACAATACACAATGGTTGTAAACTCTATTGTGTATTGTAAAAGTTTACACACATATGGGGTATATATAGTTTGCAATCAGATGATTTGCCAAGATTTTGACATTTATTAACTCGGTCGTATGAAACATAGAGTGGCCTATCATTCATAAATTCTTGAGATCACCAAATCGCAAGCTTTATGCCATAACGGGCGTCGTATTTATCCTAGGTGTCGACTACTTTGTATCGCCGTTTATTATAAGGCCTGAATTTGGTTAATTAAGGGTGATATTAGATGATTGAAATTGTAAGAGTAATTCTCATGACATTAATAAGATGTAGCGTTCTTGCGGCGGTAGGCGGAGTACGTTAATTAAATGCACTTGAGCTTGAAATAACTGGCTGGAACAGTTATTTGGAACAGTTATTCAACATAATTGAATAACTGTTCCAAATAATTGAAAAACTGTTCCGTGATATGTTGCTGCAGATAGACGAGTTGATCTGTGAATTTGTTAATATTGTGTTTTTTGTTGGAAAGACGAGATACGTCAGGAGTTGTCGCCTCTATTGGCCAATGTTTTAAATTTCAAGTTTTCCGATTGGCTGATGATTACGTAAGAGCTGTTGGTCCAATGAGATTCTGTTGTTCTAAGATTGGAGTTCTCTGCTAAAATTGGAGAAGCCGGTGGTAGCCATTCTCCGCCGATAATTAGTGTCACATAGCCGCCAATTTCTTGGTTCGTGCTAATTAAATTTTCTAGGTATAGGAATGCCTTTTTGAATGAAATATTTGTGTTTATTCGGCTGGGTTGCAGCTTTATAAATTAAGGCGCTAGATACCATGGTGCTGAAGCCCACTTTGGGTAAGTTTGTTAATTGTTGGATATCAGAATGGCACTAGAACAAGCGTATTTGTAATTTATAGACGCCCGCCCTAGTGCTTAGATCTAGCCGTTGGGCTTAGAAAGTGCGGTGGACGTTATTTTGGTTCCCAAGTTAGAGATCTTCATCGTAAGGATGAACTAGTAGTAGACAATTTTTTGAGGAACGTATTTGCGTGATTTTGGGTGTATAGCAGCCATCTTGGCGCGGCAATAAAACCACGTGCATATAACCGATAAAAAAGGCCAGAGAATTCCAAGTGAAAGCATACCTGTGCTTCGTGGATTATTCTAAAGCGTTTGATAAAGTGAAGTGG
>WYDF02310975.1:0-14976 GCA_009867245.2 Adranes taylori
ATATTTTGGGGCCCTAGACATTTCTTCTTACAGGGCCACCGCTCCTCCACAAGAAATATATTACACAAAAAAATACTCACTAAAAATTAGAAAAGAATAAATGAAACTAAAATAAAATGAAACAAAAATAAATTGGAACTTTATAAAGCAAGTACCACACTAGTGACTAGCTCGGAAGAATGGAAGTTATTTAATTAAACATAGGGATAAAGATAAACTATTATATTATGTTTGTATCATAGTATTAAGAGGGCAAGTAGGAATATGTTGGGAATAGCTATGAAAAAACATTTGATACCCAAATAAATTGCTTTATTGTTTTTCGAAATATTCACTGTTACATTCTATGCACTTTTGCATACGTTCAAAGCAATCACTGAAACATTTATTCCATTCGGAAGTTGGCATAATCAAAATGTGTGAGTTGAATGCATTAATAGCTTCTTCAGGGCTGTAAAAACGGTGACCACGCATTTTATTTTTGATGGTAGGAAAAGTTAAGAAGTCGTTTGGCGCCAAATCAGGACTATTGACTGGATGATCATTAATTCGATGCTTTAACTTTGCAAATAATCGACTGTTGCGTGAGCGGTATGAGGTGGAGCATTATCCTGGTAAAGAATGATTGCACGTTTAAGGTTGTTTTTTCGGCACTCATCAAAGGATGGAGCAAATTGTTGTATACCATTCCGTATTTACTATACGACGTTCCTATAGAGCAATTGTAGCAATATGACCAGATTTTGTTATGAAACATGCAATCATTTTTTAGAAGTGCTTCGCGATCGAACAACCTTGGTGGGTAAAAGTTCATTTTGAAACACCCACACTGTCGACTGTTGCTTTGTTTCTGGTTCGTAAGAATATATCCACCATTCATCACCCGTAATAATGTCATATACATGTTTTGAGTGTCCGTGATTCAATTTTGTGAGCATTGCTTTACGCTATTTAACACGATTGTCTTTTTGAGTAGCGGATAAATTATGGGGTATCCAACGAGAACAAAGCTTTCTTACGTTATGAACTGCTTATGCAAAATTGAATGTATCGAGATCCGAGAAATATGCAAGGATGCCTGAATCACATCATACGTTACATGGCGATCTTCTTCAATCATTCGACGTACAGCATCAATATTTGCCGCAACAACAGTTGTTGACGGACGACTTTCCCTTGGTTAATCCTGAAGCGAAGTAAGGCCGAATTTAAACTTTTGAAAGCAGCGATATACCGTTGTCTTGGATGGAGCTTCATCACCGAATATAGACATTAAACGTTCCACGCACTGCTGTTGAGTTAAACCTCAACGAAAATCGTAAAAATCATTGCGCGCAAATTTTCACGTGTTAACTCCATTTTCACTCTGACTCGCAAAATTTAATATGTCGCCATCTTGATATGTTGAACTATACCAGTGCGCATGCGTCGATCATCAAAATAAGCAGCGTTGCCAGATTCCCGAATTTTATCGACTGTCCCTCGTACTATAAGCAGTAAATAACTATTAATTATTAAGTAGATAAGTTAATCATTTCGAAAACTACATATTGACTCCTAATCATCTTAAAAGGCGACACAAGAGAGATGAGCCATTTATGGCATCGGTGGTAACCGGCATCAGTACCATCTGCTTCAATAGCATCATTGTCTAACGACTCTGCTTACTGCACCACATTGGCTTGTTTAAACTGATTTGATAATCCTCTATATCATTTACACATGCACTATTACATAGTTCTATGAACGCAGATGGTAGTGGGCATCTTAAATGAGATTAACCATTATAGGTGATAACCCATCTCCACAATCGAGATGTAAAGAACTTTAACAATCAAAGTATCTTTTTATTAACCCCCTAATTCATCTCTAGTTCATTATTCATTACATTTCATACACG
Source organism: Adranes taylori (assembly GCA_009867245.2). Lineage (NCBI taxonomy): Eukaryota > Metazoa > Arthropoda > Insecta > Coleoptera > Staphylinidae > Adranes > Adranes taylori. The sequence goes on from WYDF02310975.1 coordinate 1,901, forward strand.
TTAAATGTAAGAATTGATTGATGTATGTACGATACTGATAGCATTACTTTAAACCGTAAATAACTATTAATTGGCAGAAATAGCCCATCTACCCTGAGTGGCCTTTTTAAGCTAATTGACTGTTTCATGCAGTCAATATGTAGTATTCGAAATGATTAACTTCTGGGTGCATTTGGAGCAAAGTTTCTATGATAGTCTAATTTTGGGATCATTTTTAGCTATTTTTCCTTCATTTTATCAAATTATAAATGTGCCTATTGACTGGTTTATTTATTTATCTTTCATTTGATATCAACCTTGATGCGCTAACTCAATTGCAAGTTGGTGATTTTGGTCCCCCCAAATTTAGCATACATTTCCATGGCTCAAATTTTTTTTAAGAATCTATATATGTATTTGTCAAACTTTCTATTTTAGCACTTATCTTGAATCAAAAATTTTCTTCGATTTTTTTTCAAAAATTCATAACATTTTTGGAAATTGTTTTTTTCAAAAAATAGTGGATGCATGATTTTTCACTTTTAGTTAATATAGATAATTATATATAACGATTAGAAAAGTATAATAAAAAAAATATATAAAATATAAAACAAAAGAATTTTCTATAATAATAATATCGAAAAAGAATACAAATCCCAGTAAATTTTAAATATAACAAGCCTGGTAATATAGTTTTGAACTAGTTTAGTTTAATTTATAAATCAATAATTCTACTAATGAAATGTAAGCATATTTTTTTTAATGATTGAATAATATGCATATCATCAAGCATCTGTTCTAATTACGAACAAAAATTATAACATAAAGTAAGCGTAAAAAATGCAATTATTATAAATTCTATGTTTAAGTTTGACTCAGAAGGTAGGCATATGTGTATTTTAAAAGTGGGTGTAATAATCTATATGAATATATTATGTACATGCGTGCCAACGTATACGTTTTGGCACTATGCCATCATTTCATATTCATTTCCTCAAAAAACGACGTATCGTTACAAAAACAAAATTTGCAAACTAAATACTATGATTAATATTGATTTAAAACTGTCTAAGATAATTATCAATTATTGTGAAATAAAAAAAATTCCATTTATTGCAAATAAAAACAAATCTAATATAGGTATCTTGAGATATAAAACTGCTTGTTAACGTTTCGAGTTTGAATTCCTTGTGCTGTCACAAGTACAAATGTCACTACGATGTCTATAAAATTTAAACGTAGAAACACATTTATCTCAATAGAAAGAAGAAATAAATCAAATCTCATCAAACTCTAAGAAAGTTGGTGAACTAACATGAAATAACTTTTTGAATACAAGCGAATAGACAAATGAGTGCATGAAACTTGTGACAGACGCATGAAACTTGTGGTATAGAAATGTATAAAAGCACAAAGCATAAAACAAAAACCTCGCACAGAAACATTCCCCAAAAAATCATCCACCTACTTACTCTCCAATTTATATATATACTCTTGAGCTCATCAAATCCCACCTGTCCAACTGCTCCACTCGCATATAAAAGTAAGAAATGAATTATCTAGGGAAATCCATCCTCTAGTCGATATCCCATAAGTCTTTGTGCTCGTCCTACTACGCTACATTGTACATTGTCATGATATGTCTGCACCTCAAAACTCAAGACAGTCACAGTACTCTATACGCCGATGATACGGCGTTTTGAGCATGTGCGCTCCAAACAAAGTCACTTGACTACAACATCCAAAATTGTCTCAACACGTTTCATTATTGAGCAAAGAATAGTGGGCACCACCAAATCCCGCCAAAACCCAAAGTATTTTAATCCAGTAAACTAATTACACAAAAAATAAATATCTGAAATCCGACTCCGCCTATAGGCAGAATCCACCCCACTCCGGGATGAAATTACGTATCTAGGCATAACCACCAAAACCTTCAACTGGAAAAACTACCTAGACTCCACTTTAGCCAGAGTCAGAAAACAAGCCAATGTCATTTCAGCTCTCAGGAGTCGACTAAGAGGCAGTGACACTAAAACACTCTATCATACCTACAAATCTTATATAAGACTAATTATCGACTACGGAGCAATTCTGTACTCTTCCGCCACAAACAATGAAATGCATAGGCTAATAACTTGTGTCCCACTTAAAAAGCCCAAAAATGGCGTCGTAAGCTGCATAGAAGACCTTTTTCCCGCCCATCAGCTAGAATTATTTAGTCAGTACAAGAGCCTCCCGAAGACGTCTAGGAAATCCTCGATACAATACAATCATCCTTTTTTTAAGGGGCATTAGCATAAAAAAATATAAAAAAGATAAAAACAGACAAAAAATATAACAACAAAATTATTAAAAAGGAAAATACAGACGAAAACAAAATAATCACACATCTCTTCTACTGGTACTATTAGTATCTACAAGTCAACGATATATTCCTTGCACTGCGTAACATCAAAGGTACTACTCTTAATCCTAATAAAAGAAACGAAATCACCTCATCTAACGTATCACGGAACTAATTACCTGTAATCATGCTATGCCAAGATTTGACAGATTTCCCTTGGTTGTAAAGCGAATGCTGCAGCATGTAGGTGCATCAAGTGCAGGAAACGCTGAGGAGATGCAAGTTCAACAGAAACTCGTCCCATAATGGTTAAAGGGTCTCTCAGTCTATACAACGGATTTTATCGGTGTGTGACTAAGGAAATCGGTAACCACACAGCAAAGTAATGGCTTTATGCATCTAGACCTGCGTCAGTGAATGATTTACGTGCACGAAAATTAAATCCATTCAAACACCAAAAACCAAAACTAAAGAGGTAGCACAATCCTAAAGCTTCACAAAAATACTTTTCAAATCTTCTTCCAGGCACCACTCTACTGGTGTACTTACGCCGGAAAAAAAATAAAATTTGTAAAGAAATTTTTATTCTGGTAATCTCTACAAATTTCTAACTTCTCGCTGGCAAAGAAAAAAACATCAAATTCCCGCTGCATCTTTTTAAAAAAGATGAATCTTACTATACTTATATATAAACAATTATGAGATATTACATAAAGTAATAATAGATACAACTAATATTAAAGTAATATTAGATAAAGTAACAGATTTATAAAATATTATAACTGAAAATATAATACATTAAAACACCTACAAGTAGATATACTTGTACACCGTTAATGAATTATATAAATTATCAATCAACGGATCTATAAACATACTGTAAAAATATACTTTTCTACTATGGTCCATTTCAAATATGTGAACCCACATTTCGAATTAATCGAGTCAATGTCGTAACCCACCTCATTTACTTATCAATCTGTTCAGCAATAAAAGTCTATGGATTTAGAATACCTTATATAAATGAATATAACGATAATATATACGGCAATTTCAGCATAGAAATCTAGTCTAATACAATTTACATTCATCAGAATTAACAATTCTTCTAAAAATTCTACTAAAACCATTTAAAATAGTGATTGCTAGTCCTTCAAGAGCTTTGGGCAAAATATTAAAAATAGCATCGTATTGATCATTGTACCTTATATTGTAATTTATGCGGTAATCAGCTCAACACTCAATTCGATAAATTGTTACTACGATAACCGTCTGCAGACTATTAGCACAGACAGGCACACTTATCGCTAGTGTAAAGGCACGTCTTGTATTGTATTCCGTATAGCCGTCGCTCGCAACTATAATATCACCCCTCTAAGTATAGGAAATAACTATCACTCCTAAATAACTTCACTCCTTACAATTGTAATACGTATTATCGCTCAAAGTTTAAAATAACTAGCTCAACAAAAGGTTTTTGAATTCTTTGTAGTTTTTCAAAAATTGAACATCACTTTGCTAATTCGTAGCGAATATAAAAATGCCTTAAAAGTCCAAATAATGTTATGTTTAGCCTCTTAAATATGTTTAGCCTCTTAAGATATGATTATGTCGATCAGAGCTGGATTAACCCTTAAGCAAAATAAGCGCGTGCTTAGGGCATCAAGGAAGAGGGGACACCACATATTCATCCGTCACACTTCGCAAACCACCTAATCTACAACAATAATCCAAATAAATAAAGAATCAGAGGTTTAGTGGACTTAAAAACATGTGCAGATCCGTATGTATCATAAGGTGACCAATTATGCATTTCACGAGATGAATTTGAACGTTATGATATAACTGCAAAGGAAGTGCTACCAGCTGTTGATTACAATGAGTTATAATTCGCAAACATATCAGATAGAAGGTACACAATGACGGAGGTACACCAGATGTATATTTAAATGTCAGAAATAAATTTCGTATCACCACATTTCATACAATTGTTGCATACTTGAAACACAGATGAAAAAAAGAGGCGAGATACAGAGAAATACTAGAGAGATTTCCTTTTCTAAGTGAGTACCACTGCCACATGTCACTTCATCTATTAACAATAGAAAGTATTCTCAGTGCTGGCAAAAGCTTCTTGATGCTTATCCGGAGGATTTCAATAGATATTTCTCAGCTAAGCGTCTTCAGTTTCAAGCTCTTTCTTCACATGCTCAAACTCTTACTTATACTTGAAGAAAACCCCCAAGTTTAAGTGAGAGTATACAAAAATAAAATTAATTTCTTTCTTACTGTTAGTTTTGTTTAATTTCGATGGATAAAATAATTTTGTGTGGTTTATTATATTTATATTTTGAATTACACATATATGGGGCACCAAAGTCTTAGGTGCCTAGGGCCTCTAAAGGGCTTAATCCACCCTGACGTCGATTAAGAAACAATAAAAATGCATGGCCCTTTCGAAACTGATTTATCTATACAAAAACAAACTAAAAACAGACAACTGTAAGATAACATAAATCTTTTAGGCAAGGCAGGAGGCAACCCAAGAGAATTTGCGGACATCCCCAAAAGAATTTTGCAAGCTGGTATATCTTGTTTCTGCCAAAATTAGTTTACAATTATAACTAACATTGACCTTATTTATCTTAATCATGTCACATTCTTCTCCCTTCTCACATTCTTCATCACCTACTTTTATGCTGCATAAAAGTAGGTGAAGAATACAGTTATAATTCAACGAATTTATTACCGAAGCTAAAGGTACACTCTATTTCAACTGAAATATTTTATACTCCACCATTTGGATCATGCTGTATATAGTCACGATGTAATTGTTTAAGAATCAAAATATATCAAATATGGATATTTATCAATAATAAAACCTTATAAGGAAAAGATATTTTTATCTATAGAAAATGTGTCATCAAACCAAACTGTTATCCAAACAAGGATATTATACAATGGATATTCCTATAAATTAGGTACAGTCTGGGGTTACCAATCTAAAACTAACTACGCAACAACTATATCAGCATGCAGGTAATATAAAATTATTGCTCCCATAATATTTCAAGTAGTAATAGTAAATCGACAAAAAGTTTGTACACTGAATCTAAGTGATCTTAGAGATTTCCAAACTTATTCTAGGATACATATAGAAAACTATTAAAGTTAGATCCCTCATGTTGGAATTGTTTTAAACAGAATCACAAAGGTTATCGAAAACAGTCTGCACAGGGCATGATTTTCATAGGAACCCAGATATTTAAGGTAGTGCAATATTTTTAAGGTCAAAATACTGCGAACTGTAATCTTCCGTTTTTTAAACTTAATTCAATTGCCTAAGCTCATAACAATCTTTCGCCACAAAAAAAAATTGAGAAACAGTATTCGAGATCTCGAATATTTAAGGTAGTGCACTATTTTTAAGGTCAAAATACTGCGAACTGTAATCTTCCGTTTTTTAAACTTAATTCAATTGCTTAAGCACATAACAATCTTTCGCCACAAAAAAAAAATAGAGAAACAGTATTCGAGATCTCGGGCCGCGAAATATATACAAAAGAACACCTATGTAAAGGTATGTTAAATTTTACTTTTAGAAAAAATGATTCGAATAAAACCGAAAAAGCTTTAAGCGGAGTATACAACAGAATTTCTTTAAATTTCTTATATTTTATAGTTTTATATATCCAAAAGCTTTCTAAATGTTCAACGTGACAAAGTCCACATTCCATTGAAGAAAGAGTAAAGGGACCAAATCCAATAGATGCAAATGGAACATATTATAGGTATGCAAGATGTTAGCATCTTACCGGACTGTAAAAACAGGACTCTTGTGAAAATAAAAAGATTGCTAATTTCCGCCCTCGGGAATCTAGAAAAACAAAATGAAAAGAATTTCACTATGACCACCAAATGCAATCGGTTCAGTAGTTCAGTAGAAATGCTTGCACATACATACATACACGCAGACAGCCATTTTTCAAAAACCTCTTTTTGAGCTCGAGGAATTCGAAAACATATTTCCCACGATATATGAAAATAGAAAGATACATATATCACGTGTATTTGTTACATACTGTTTCCTCATATTTCATGTCCATTATGCATAGACGAGGATTGCATGATAATGAATCAAATTTGGCCACCTTGCTTTCTTATCAAAATATGCTACTATAGCTCAAATTTTGTGGCATGAATAACAATGCAAGATATTAGAAATGCGCTTCAGTGCTGGAAGTTTAAGTAGAATTAACTACTGTTTGTTTTTTATAATTCCGAAGGTAATGTACCTGGACAGTTATTAAATGCGGACACTTATTATTTCCTATCTAAAATTTAACCAAACAATATTAACAAATATGTGCAAATTAAACATTATATTCCACTGCATAATGTTTGCAAATGCATATAATATGCAAAAAGTTGGTTTCTATTAAATTTGATCTACTGAAGAATTTAGGTTACATGTTAGTCAAATCAATTAAGTGGAAATAATAGAGTAATTAATCAAAAAGAAGTCATAACAAATTAAATATTTTAACCCGACAACGCCTACTCTATAAATAGTCCCTTTGGAAACTTATTCCTAGACTCATTTATGTTTTCCAAATAGTATAAAAGTAACTTGATATATCAAAATATACTACGAACAATAAAACACACTTGATTACAGAAAATTGCATGAAAAGTGTGGGACGCCTAATGCATTAAAACAGCTAAAAATAACATTGTTTTGATGACTAAAACGATACACGATTCATTTACGATTTAAATCAACTATACGAAACCAAAATTTGTTACAACTTTTTTTAATAAAATAAAGTTTTAAAAGTTAATATATTACTTACCTGCTGTGCTACAGGTTCTAATATAGATTCTATAGTTTTCGTATGAAAAACAGGCATTTTCCTCTTCGTTTTATTTCAATTAAAAATTAAATTTTCTATAAAAAGTTTGGCACATTTGGTATAACAACGATAATACAAAATTAGCTATTTTCCCGTAGTTTTCCTAAAGAAAAATTTTTGTTCTTGTTACCGTCGAGAACGTCTTGTAAGAAACTCAAAGTCAAATGAGTTAGATAAAGATGGAACAACTATCATTTGACATTTTATCTGCGACATCTGTTAGATACTTAAACAAATATATCGCGTCACATTTGAACTCACAGAATATAGGTGGCGCAAGTTTGGGAAAAGAGTACAGAGTAAGCCAAAAGCTTTCAAAGTATTTCAAGAAATAATATTTTTAACGTTTATTACACAATGTTCTCATTATGAACGAATGAGAACAATGTTGTCATAATGAGAACGTATGTTCTTATTATGAATGTTTTATACATAAAATAACCTAAAAAAATATTTATAAAATATATTTTATACACAGCACAATACAAAATATTTATTTCGAAAAATACGAATCATATATGAAAGACTATAAAGATAGAAAATATTCCTATGGACTTTTTGGGTGCATGGCCATTTCTGCTATAAGGTATTTAAGCTTTATCAACACCCTCTTTTTTACAGAACATCATTGTAGTTGCATAAGTGAATATACATTAACTCCGTTATGAACCTATCATCGGACAAATATTTTTTTGATTGAAAACTATATATGTTACATGCATGCGAGCTGTCATTTATAAAGTGTTTTTAGGTTAATTTGAAATATTTCTTAAATTAGATCTGATTGTCGTGATCTGTTTCTATAATTTTATTACAATTTATGAAGACTACCAAACTTTTTGTAGAGGAATCAGTTTTTTATGGTATTAACATGCATTCTAATGCAACACAGTGCACAATAGAACGCATTTAATGTGGTTGCTTCATAATGCAACGATATCCATCCACCTAGTTTGTTAAAATATTATATTAATTCAAAAAATATCATATTTAATAAAACAAGCAGCAACTAATTTTGTTAGCATGAGTTGCATTCACTCCTTCATTTTTGCTCTTTCCGAGACGCTATGATCGCTTCCTTATTTTAAATCATTACTTTTGCTTAATTTTCAGTTTATAACACATTATTAAATTTTAATAGCAAGAAATTCATAATTGATCCCCTTCGAATAACAAGTATGCCTACGGAGTTTTCTGGTCTTCTTGTTGTGTCTGTGTGTATTTCATTGGTCTTACAGCTTCCTGAGAATGTTAGAACGTCTTATTTCTTATCTTGTGGCGTATAGAACATTTTTTTAAACGTACTTGCTTACAAACAGTATGTGTTCTAGTCATTTAATTTCGTATAGAATTTTCCTTTTCTTATGCTGTATCCTTTAAATTTCATTTAAACCTGTTTTGGTGGCTTCTCTCCATACTTTAAATGCATAAAGCTAAGTATATTTGTTCATATAATTTTTCTTTAAATTTTGCCAGTGCGAACAACTGAATATACTTAACCAATTTTAAGCAATATAAAATGTTTTCAAAAACTTTTTAGTAACACCCTGTATATTTTCTTATATTTTGGTAGCCATATTATATACAAGTAAGGCCTACATAATAGCTCATATATGCAAAATTACAGGAAAAATTATTTTACGTTGTATGAAACATATAAATTGCTTTCGCAATTGAATAAATGTTGTTATCAGTGGCGGGTGCACATTATAATTTTGGGAGGGGTTCAAAATGATTATTTTATTGAGAAATTCAGCTTTAAAATGAGAAGACTGAAATTTCGCTCGCATATAGTATATTGTATTATGCGTCGAATGAAAGTAATGTCATCGCTGCAAGTAGTATAGAGAGCGTGACGTTGCGAAATTTAAAATTTGACAAACTTTTTGTTATATTTCAGGAATTATAAAAGATAGAATACTGGAATAAACTTTATTATATAGGCTACCAAAAGCTCGTTTAATTTAATTAAAATTTTTTTTTCTAAAATTATAATTTATCATATATACATGGTGTTTTTTGTTTTGTAAACTTTGCGATCTATTTAATTGAGACCGGTTATTGCACTACATTAAATATCTCGGTTCCTTTGAAACTTGAAAAAATAAAATTTGGGGAACAAGTGTAAGACTTAGGGCCCTCCATTTTACGCATAGCGGACAGGAAGAAAAAGTGACTCAAAAGCGGTAGTAGCGAAAAATTAAGTCAAAAACGGCAGAAGACCGCGCCAAAGCGGACAAATTCATAGCACCAAGACACTACTCTTTTAGAAATTAATTTATAGACTACTATTTTGGAAATGAGCCGAAAAGCAGTCAAGAGGGGCCGTAGGCCATGACAAACCGGACAGCGCGGTCCTCGCCATAGGCAATTACGGAGAAAATGTGAGTCAACAGCAGCCGTAGGCCGCAGCAAAGCGGATAGCGAAGCTGTCCACGTCGTAGGCAAATATGGAGACCGGGGGATTCATGGATAGGCGATTTATAGGTTAGACTAATATTGTTTAGTTTACCCTAAACACTATTGTGCTATTGAATTTAATAGACGATTAAAAGGTGACAGTCTTTTACTAAACTTCAAAAATGTACATAGAAATGTATATTTACAAAAAGCTAGACGATGCGATTAAATCTGAGAAGAGACATATTTTTCAGGCCTGAATAATACCGTTGGGGTCTTATTGGAAACCTCGTCTAGCTGTCTTTCCTATCCATATGCCCTTTAGGATGGATATATGTTCAATCATAGCAATTACGCCAAAAATATGTCACAGTTGTTTATATAGTATCATATCCCTGAGAACCTTCTATCCATATACCCTTTAGGATGGATATAAGTTCCACCATAGCAGTTACACCGAAAATATGCCACAGTTGTTTATATGGTATCATGTCTCTGAGAACAAAGTCCCTCACGTGATCAACTAGTGATATTACAATGTTGCCAAGTAAATTATTAATAAGGCAGAACTACAGGTTGCAGAAAGGACCTCACACACGAATCAATTCATGGTTCAATAGGTTAATCCATTATCAGCCAGCTGAAGTCAAATCAATTCAGCGTTACATAAATAAAATGCTAATAATAACTTCCAAAGCTTTTAATAAAACTATACTTTATGTCGGTAACTCCAATGTATAAAGAAAATACAACAAATATTTACTTACATGGTGATATATGAATAAAACAATTAAAACTGTGTTATTTCTTCTTAATTAAATTAAAATAAGTATGGCTTATATAAACAATTAGTTTTTTAAATATCTGTCACATTAGTAGTTGCTTTGAATCCGGATAACCGGTTTCTACGTTCATTCAAGCCAGTAAAATATTTAATTCAAAGATAGTGGTTTTGGCCATATATCATCCAAAGATAGCGGTTTTAGCATTTTGCAAGCACTTTACTAACATGATACTAACTACTTGCACTTATAGATGATGTGTTAAATAATTATATGAAAAAAATGAAAATTTGAATTGATATAAAAACTTTAGAATGTTCGTACAATACATAAAGTCCAGATGAGAATTTCATGAAAGCGAGTGCCTTCTTCTTCTTTTTCAACAAGTTTTGGTTTTGGATTTTTATCCTTCAACCATTATATTCCAATAGACATAATCTGGCGTTTTTGTTAATTTAACTGGGATTTGACAACCATTATTATTCACGATACCTGAATGGCATTTTCTATCTGAAAAGCGATTGAAGGATTTTCTTCTGCGTACGTCTTTTTCAATAAACCTTCAATTAGTTATTATATATTTACTGTATTATTTATATGAATTAAAACAAAGTACCCCATGTATTTAATACGTTCACAACCAAATCCCGCAGCCAGTGGAAGATGAAAATTATACAGAGCTACGAGGATTGAACGTTTAACTTAACATGTTTCGGGGAAACAATTACCCCTTCTTCAGAAGAACTTCAGTATGTCTTTATGCCACTGACAAATTAATGTGTTAACATTTTGTTATTGAAAATTATAAAATGTAATAAATTAATATATACATTTTGTTTAATTTAGCAGCAAAAGCTACTACGATGTTTTAGAAATTTTTATTATTTTCTTCTTACACTTTGTGTACGCCATGACTAAAATCGTACAGTACGATTTTAGTCATGATACAGTACGATCATCATACGATCATCGTACAGTACGATTTTAGTCATGATGTCATTGGTTGTAAACGTACTAAAAACATGGAGTTTTTGGATCACTTTGTTTTAATTCACTGAAATGTGGACTCCAACACTGAAACGTATAAAATTCTGTATTATCTATGTTAGCTCACTAAAAATTTTGATTAACTTTAAATTTACTTTGACATTTCCAAAGAAGATTATAAATCTTCGAAAGCGAGTGACAAAAAAATTAATCAGCTATAAAATATTATTGCTCCCTGTCAAAGGTTGACACGTTGGCTAAAATATATTTAAGTCATAACTATTTTTTTCATTATTATTAGCTGTTTATTTGTCCTACTCTATTGACTCAGAGTAAAAAGAGTAAATCTGTGGCGTTTATTTGACTCAATTCATTTCTCTGTTTGCGTTTGTTTATAATAGAGTATACTCTTAGAACATATTCTAAACTACTCTACTTACTCCTAATAAATAGTAGGTGTAAAAAGAGCAACAAAACATAAGAGCTTATATTATCAATCTGTTGAATTTGTTATTAAAAAAAATGACAAGTTTTAACCTCATGCGTGTATTTGTCCGTTGTTTAGAACTAGTTCGGAGTTTACTCTGTGACGTCACGAGAGTTTCCTCTTTGTTATTAGAGCAGTACAAATAAACAAAGCTATTACGTGTATTTTTTATAAACTGTGAAAGCATTTGGCAACATTGTAATATCAGTACATATCAACTAATGTAATTTGGTTCCTTAGCCGTATTATAGTAGTTTAGAGCCACTCAGATTAAACCAATACTTCGTTTCCTCTTACAAGTCTGGTTATCCTGTCTAATGGAATTAATTTGTGCTAAATAAATGAAACATTTTTTCTATGCCACTGGAAAAGATATATTTTTGCATTTACAAATATCTGTATTATTTCCATTTTATATATTTCAATATATTCAGTCACTATTTAAAAGTATGTGAAATCCTATCTTTTGCAAATAATCAAAATATAATAAAAAAAGTTGCACAGAATACATAAAAGACATAAGCAGCATGTTATTACAATTGGTCACTTCATGATAAAATCGAATTTATTTTTCACATTTTATCGCTAATTTCCGGTGGAAGCGACTTGATGATATCGCTTTCTTTATATCAGTTAATAATGTATGTACAAAACAATATGATTTTTAGCTCAAGTTCATAGCATTTTTATTTTCATATGTAGAGTAATAAACAAAATTGCATCAAACGTACGCAATCTTTGTGATAACGCTTTTTTACCAGAAAAGTAGTCATAGAGTATTTGAAATTTAATTTTGTTAAGTATTAGTAGCTTCTTTTGTGTGCTGTGCAATGTATGTTGGTTTACTGTACATTTTAATTATGTTTATAAACTCTGTTGATGCCTATTTCGCTGTAAGTCGATATTCCTTAACAGATTATCATCCCGGAAATGGTACAAAAAGAGCAAGTAAGTCTCAATGTTTCTAATCTTAGATTAAATTCAAAACTAAAATAATTTAACTAAATTATATAGTTAATATTTTTTAATTTATAATTATTACTACATCATCATCATCATCATCAATCAGCCCATATTCGTCCACTGCTGGACATAAGCCTCCCATGATTGCTTCCACATTCTCCTATTCTGTGCCTCCTGTATCCAATTTGTGTGGATACATTTAATATCATCGGACCATC
>WYDF02310986.1:0-14975 GCA_009867245.2 Adranes taylori
ATATTCTTAAAGGAAAGATAAGGTTGTTGGCAAACAGTACTGTCTTCATTATCGTACAGTCTACGACCGTCCGGCCGAGGCAATTTGATTATATCGCTGGCCACGGCAATTTGACCATGTCGCTGGCCGCTGCAATTTGATCACATCGCTGGCCGCGGCAATTGGACCATGTCGCATGGCCATTTGACATTAGACTCAGGTTCATTTCATATCAGACTGAGCCATAGCGAAGCGTGGACGGGTTTAGCTAGTATAAATATAAATATGAAAAGTTACTGTTGTAACACCAATTCAAAAAACTAAACAAAATAAAGGCATAGGAAACTTTAAACCATTTTCGGTATTACCAGCTGTATCTAAAATATACGAAACAGCTCTTAAAAACCAACTAATGATGCATCCAAATAAACATAAAATAATTAACCAAAGGCAGTATGGTTTTAGGCAGAAAACAAGTACTAAAGCAGCGGTTACTGATCTAAAAAATGAAGTACGTGCAAACTCTGATCAAAATAATGAAACAATAGGACGCTTCCTGGATTCAACACTGTGGATCATACAATACTGCCAAGAAAATATTGGAATTATTGGAAATGCACTTAACATATTTAAAGATTACCTGCGAGATAGGAAACAAACAGTAAAAATTGGAAACGTAAAAAGTGAATTAGCAGAAATAACATATGGGGTACCACAGGGTAGTACTCTCGGGCCAACACTGTTTATTGTTTATACAAATATGATCAGTTGAAATTGAAGCATAACGGAAAAATATTTTGTTATGCAGATAATACTGCTATTCGCTATAGTGGAGCACAAAAAATAATGATACAGGACTTGAAGAAAGGAGTAAGTAATTGGTTAAAATCAAACCTTCTAACACTAAATGTTTCCAAATTCAATTAGATAACATTTACCAGAAAAAAAGAGTGTTCATGTACAGAATGTGGAACTTCATGGAAACATATTGTTAGCACAATTAAATACCTTGGATTAAAAATAAACAAAAAACTATGTTGGAAGGATAATACTACAAATGTCTGTTAAAAAATAAGTCCATATATTGGTGTGATGACTTAGAAAATATATCAATGAAGAGCAGCTAAAAAGTATATACTATGTGTATATAAATCCACATATTATATATTTTAAATAGTATATGGGGAGGAGCACATAATGTACATATCCAACTGATTCAGAGACTACAAATAAGGCTATTAAAAACATATATAAATTACCATACAGAACGCATACAATAGAAATATTTAAAGAAACAGACATTCATTCTCCCGCTAAACAAAACACATAAATATGAACTGACACTTTTAATGTACAAAATAATAAATGAACATATAAATGTGAATATAGAGTACACGATTAATAACGAAATTCATTAGTATGAACCAAGAACCAAAGACCAAATCCACATAGAATTTAATAGAACAAACCACCAAAGTAAAGAAGACATCACGAGGAATGGGGTAAGAGAATTTAATAAACTCCCAAACACCATAAAACATAGCACATCAACAGATACATTTAAAAGATTAGCCAAAGTCTACTTCAAAAACTTAACAAATTAATGTTATACTAACAGATTAATATTATAATACTTTTTTTAAATTTATTATCTGTGGAATGATTATTGGTAGAAGTATTTCTGTATTGTATTTATTGTTGTATTAGTATTACTGGTATTATTAATTTTGTTCTTATTTTACTTTTATATTATTATTTTGTTACTTTGTATTAAAATGATTGATCAAAACTGGATATTTATATTGGATAAGTAAGATTAATTGTAAGCTTTTTGGACATAGCGTTTATTTGGATGCTATAATAATTATATGTACATTTAAGGATATGCATATATATGTGATGTTTATCTAAATAAATAAGTTAATGATAAAATTAAATATAGAGAAAATGTACAAAAATATTACATAAGAACTTGCAATCACGAGAAAGTATTTCAAAATGTAGAAGAAAAACTGCATATATCGAATAAAGAACCATGCTTTAAAATGTTGACAGATGTACTAAAGAATGTAATAGAGAACAATACAAAAATAACAACAAAAAGATATGTAACAAGCTATGAAATATTAGTTGGTTCACACGTGAGCTGAAAGAACTAATGGAAGAAAGAAATAAATTGTATAATCTAAAAATGAAGTATCTACAAAACGGCTACCTCACTGATAAAGTTAAAGATCTAAGAAACAAAGCTAATAAACTGATTAAAACCAACAAACAAAACTACTATACATACAGCACTCTTCGAACAAAAATCTCAAACGCCTAAACAAACATGGCAAATAATAAACTAAACAAAACAGGATAATATCGATCAAAGACAACAACAATCACAATATAGCTTTGGAATACTAACTGAGAAATTAATAATAAATAATAACAATGCACCTACAACAACAGGAAGCAAAAAGTACAACTGCACTGTATATTTTAGACTTACTGACATTAATGAAGTGTCAGAAATTATTAAGTCACATAAACAGATGTAACTCCGGGCTATGATGGAATAAAAGCGACAGTAATACAACATCATCGTGCCGTACATTGTACAAATAATTGATATACACATAAAAGAAGAAAACTTTCCACCAGAATTAAAAATAGCTATAGTATCTCCAGTTTATAAGCATGGCGCCAAAGACTGCAACGAAAACTACCGACCAGTCTCAGTACTTTCATCATTTTCAAAAATATATGAAAAAATAATTTTAAATCGGCTACTAGCATACCTAGAAGATATTAAATATGACTTCTCCAAGCAAAATGGTTTCCTACAGAAAAAAACACTCAAAGTAGTTTAACAAATCTCCTAGAATTTATAAACCCTAATCTGGGCAATGGAAAAATAGTAAAATGTCTCTTTCTCAACTTTAAGATCCTCGGCGTGTGATTTCTCGTCGCGTGATCCAAACTGAACAGTGTAGGTATTAAATCTAGATTCTCCCAAATATAAAAATCATATATGTAAGAAAGATAACAACGCGTAGAACTAAGAACCGTACGCAGCACCATGCAGACTTTGAAAGCAGGAGCACCTCAAGGATCCTTCCTAGGACTAATCCTTTTCGTGCTCTACGTCAACGACATTGTAGATACTGGCGTAAAAGGAAAAATATCACTTTATGCCGACGATGCAGAAATCTTCTATGCCGGATCAAAAGAGGACACTAAAATTAACACGAAACATTATACAAAACAAAATCACGGCGTGGGCATGGGAAAACAAAATAAATTTGAATATAAGTAAATGTACATACATGACAATAAGTAACCCTAACACAGAGATTACGGTTAATGAAAATATAACAATCAGTAATCAACCAATACAACAAGTCAAAAATGTGAAATATCTTGGCCTGACAATAGATAGCAAGCTAAATTTTAGTAATCATCTCAATGAATTAAATAAGAAAGCAAGTTATAGACCATATAAAATAACATCAGTGGATGTCTCAAAGAACCAAAGAATATGATAGCAACCGTCTATTCTTCGCTGGTGATGTCCCATTCAGTGTACTGTGCTCCCTTTTGGGGACAGGGTAGAGTAATTGACATAGGCAGATTGCAAAGATCACAAAATCGTCTTATAAAAAATATAGATAGGCTACCACACGCAACTCCAACCAAAGAAATATATAATCAGCTAAATATCTATAATATACAAAAACAGATGCTGGCGGAGACATAAAAGTAGTATACAAAATTAAAAATAAATTAATGTCGACAGAAATAGAGCTAAAGGAAAATATAATGGTACACAAGTACAGCACTCTACAGGCATCGAATTATCACTTGACGACAAACACGAGGAATGTGGGTAGAAGAATGATTACACGCCAAGCAGTTGTTCAATTTGAATAAAGCGCCGATGACTGTACAAGAGACTGAAAACATCAAAAATCTCAACAAACCTGTGAAAACATATATAATCAATAGCAGGCACATATTATAAACTATATATATTCTAGACATTATATTCATATAACTTGTTGTCCGCTTATACTACATCTATATTTAATGTAAATACGACTTGAAATAGTCTCTATGAGACTTTTAAAGTCATTATATAATTCAATAAATAAATAAATAAAACTAGGAATGAGTAAGCGACATGTGAAGAATTGATTGTTCAAGAATTGTATGAGAAGGACTATCAACAACGCATCACATTTACCCAAACAATGCATAACATGAAGAGTCTTTGCGTTTTAATCACGGATTCGCCACTTTTAACAAACGTATTGAAAGTCAATTGGTGCTCCCGAGCCCACAGCGGCATGATAAGATACTAAATGGAATCGTATTTAGAGTCAATAGACAACTGCTACAGACCTCCACTCCGCCTACTAACCAAGTACTATCCATTAAAAACGTCCGTTTTCGTGGGCCATCCGGTATAGATAAAAAAGAATCTTTTATACAAACACGTTGCGACGTATTTTCCTGAACACGGCTCCTGTACTGCTTTTCTCGAATTAAAAAAATAGACATTAATTTGGAGTAATGTGACCTTGAAAAGCATGTTGAATTTGACTGAATAAAGTGTTTCAAATAAAACCCATACAACTATTTAAGCATATAGAGGTTAAAACACACTATTGTTTGAATATTCTTCAGTAGTTTCTGAGATATAATAAAGTCTTTAATACTTAATGAGTTCTATTAAAGTTATTGTAATCGAACTAATTCCATCGCATGCAGATTGTACTGAATCTAGTATATGTTTAACAAGTTCTGCTTAACGTTTCATTTTGGGAAAATTAAAAATAGCGGATGCCTGCCAGGCACTCGGATTTAGAAAAATCATTTCAAGTTTATTCAGTGTCTGCAAATATTTTACATTTGCCCACTTAGTTTCATTCCAATCGGTCCAGTAGTTCAGAAGAAATTCTTGAAGATACAAAAATAAAACTGATAAGTACATACCTCAGGAATTTGTGAACTCCTACCTACATTTTGTGCATCACCTGTAGGTAAATCCAATGGAAATTCAGCTTGTGGCCTTAATGGTAAATCCAATGGAGTTTCAATAGTATTTGCACTCACTCTATCGCCTAAACGCTCATTTAAGCCAGCATTTGAATTATTAACATTAGTATTTCTATTCAATGTAAAATCGGGAAGATTATTTACATCGAAATTGTGGTACGTATTGTGCGATGAAGGATTATTGCCTAAATAACACTGCTCTATGACTAGATGATCTTGAACAAAATCAGGAAGAGCTGATGAAAATTCTGGAGTAATTCGGGGTGGTTGAATTGATTCTTCTGGCGGATCTTCTTCTATGTTATTAGTTGAAATCAATGATTGGTCGGGAAATACTTTAGGCCTCGCACCTTGATGTTGATAGTTCTCTTGATTTCTCAGGAAATGTTTAAAAGAGAAAGGATTTTCTTCTCTTCTTAATGGCTGTACGTTGTTTGCTATAAAATCATTTATATATATATTTTAATTATATAATAAATTTAAAGGAATTTTTACCACGGCTAATATCATTTGGACTTGGACGTTCCACATCAATTAAATCTAATTTTACAGGCTCCTCTAATTCTACATTTGTATTGTTATTATTTAAATTAGATGGTTTCTTTGATTCGTCTTCCTCGGCCATATTAGACAAATAAAAACAAATACAAATTTCCCACACGTCAAAGAAATGTTATTGTCATTTCTCCTGCCAAAATGTCTGATCTTCACAACTCAGAGCTAAAACATGTCACACAAACAATTAGCGACATAAATAGTTATAACTCCAGCCGCATGAATTAATTTTTCACTTACTAAAGTTCATTGATTAAAATCCAAGTAATTTGAAACACAGGATCTTTCCATCCATAAAGTTTAATATTAAAATTTATTTATTAAAAATTGCGTATTATGTATAATTCAATTATGTGACGTACTCTTTTAATTCATATGTCATCGATCCAACGTTGCCTTATCTGAAGAATTTTCTAATTTTTATGTTCAAATTTTCATAATGTTCATAAATATTTTCAAATGTATGCTATGATACGATTAGGATTGTATGTTTATTTGGGTTAGTATATGTTGGTGTTTAGTCTTATCCGAAAACATGTTTCAAATCTATTGTTTCAGTCCTTAACTGTTGTGAATAATACTAATGAAGAGCGCACGTTAGGTTAGGCCAAACAGGTTAGTTTATTGTTATTCTAATCCGTTTCAAGAAACACGTTTGAAATCTCTTATATCAGTTTTTAACTGTGGTGCATGACGTGGCAACGTGGCTTCGCGTTTGCTATATCGTACATAGTTCAAGGTTAAAAATGCAATGGAAATATATTCCATTGCATTTTTAAGAAGTAAATTTTAATATTAATAATTCACAGATAATAATTTTCCATATTTCTAATTATTCAGATTTTAATACAGATTATTTTGGTAGGGGAATTTTTGAGCCACAATGGTACGTGAGGCACAATGATACAAATGGAAAACTTTCAAATTTCCAGGTAAATATCACTCCCTATCACGATGTAGTTGGTATGTCGAAGATATTACTACCTGTGAATTTTTACAAGAAAAAGATTGTTTCGAATTATGTTATCTTTTTTATTATACAAATTTTGACATGAAATTCTGGTAATAAGACATATCTGTGATATCCGATTATGATCATATATTAGCAGAGGTTGGAGTTGACTATAATTATGAATGAGGTTATGTGTAATTCTAATCATGTGGGAAGCAGGTGCCGTACTGAATATCTGATGTCGTTTGGGCCACTATAAGAGAATTAATAGCGGACACAATGAGACATGTCTCTTTGTGGCCCACATCAAATTGTATTAATTTGTTTCAATTATTCATCTGGTTAAACAAGTATACCAGTTTCCTTCTCCTAAACTTCTACTACTGCCTCTTTATAAATTTTTATGCTAGTAACACTCCTCCATCAGAGAGTTATAAAATCATGGAAATTATCATATAATTCCAGAAAATGGCAAGATGACGAAAGAGAAAAACAGATAAGGGAAGTTTCACGAAAGAGCAGATGAAAAAGCTGTCGATAAATTTCTTGTTGACAAACTATCATTAAGAGAGAGCGCAGAAATCAAAGGACTGAAGTTTCAAACATTACCAAGATATTTTAAGAAACAAAAATGTAATCCCGGTACAGATATTCGTATGATTCCCAAATAAGGCTCTAGGAAAATATTTACGGATATCGAGGAGGCCAGTCTAACTGACTACATCATTCAGTGCAACAAAATGTGTTATGGCAAGTCTATGAAAGACATCCGTGTGATCGCTTATGAATTAGCAATTGCAAATAAAAAAATGTCCCAAGGAATCGGCCCACCAATAAATAAGCAGGTGTCGACCGGCTCCAATTATTCATTAAAAACAACATCCAGTATTGAGTATCAGACAGCCTGATGGCCATTCAACCAACATAATGTCTCGCTCTTCTTCGAAAATCTTGAAAGTGCGTTGGAAAGAACAAACATGTTTGCTGACCCGTCCAGGATCTTCAATATTGACGAAACTACAACTACAACTGTGCAGAAACCAAACAAAGTCGTAACCGAAAGAGGTATCAAGCAAATTAGTAAGTGGACAAGTGCAGAGCGTTGTACGTTGGTAACGACATTTATTACCAATACTGCTGGGAATGCTTTCCCACGATGATGATATTTCTAAGGAAGGTATTCAAGGAACACATCATCACTGGCGCTCCACCTTGGATTAGCAATGGGTTCCCTACAGCGAAAGCAGTGAAGAATGCTAGAAAAGAGTGGGATACTAACTGACAAAAGAGAGCTATAGAGGAGAAATTACAGGAAAAAATTGCAGCCCGTGCGAAAATCGAGGACGATATTTAAGAAAGGAAAATAAAAGAACTGTGTTCATTTGAATCAGAAGAGGTCAGTGACCATCAAACGGATGACGAACTGGATGATGGAATTGAAGTCTATCCAGAAGACTTCAGCTTTGAGCTAGTAGAGAGAAACCGAATAAGGGGGAATATGTTCTCGTTGAATTCTCAGGAAAAAGAAAATTTACTACGTCGCTACAGTTATAGAATCCGGTTATAGAACTTATATCTGTTAGTTATCTCAGGAAGAGTAGTAAGGTCTCCAATAATTTCGTTTTTCCTACTATTCCCGATGAAGCAGCAGTTGAACTAAAAGATATCAGTCTGGGCCTACCAGACTCATTTCTGATTGTAACTACCAAAAGGCTCTAAACTATTGGAACTACATCAAGTTCAGTATCAATTTTGCTTCAATAGAAATCAGATAAATGTGAATTCTTGAATAATTATTTAAACTCCCTCATTAGTTGACCATGCTATGGCCAAGGTATTGCAGGTTTCCTTGGCTGTAAAGCGAATGCTATAGCGTATATCTTATCTGCAAGCTATTCCAGTAATTACCAGTTCCAGGCTGAAGAGGATGATAAATCCTAAAGCCTCCTTCAAACAAACTCTCCAATCTCCCAACAATATACAATCCCAACAGGGAGTGGAGTTTTAGTGGATAAAAATCCCACACTGTCGGATGCATCGGGCATCCTCCGCCTTTTGAACGTTTCTCCACTTCCTACGTAAAACAAAAAAATTATAATTTAAAATTAATAATAATTTGTTTTCTTTTATAATACATATATTATATTCCAAATCTACGAGTGATGTTTTTTACATTTCTTGAATGAATTAAATCTTGTTTTACCATTTGAAACGATAAATCATAACTTTTTCAATTTCACCTTTCTGGCGTTGATTTTGGTATGCATTATGTAAGGAAATTCCAAATTATACTTTAGTAAGAAA
Organism: Adranes taylori; assembly: GCA_009867245.2. NCBI lineage: Eukaryota > Metazoa > Arthropoda > Insecta > Coleoptera > Staphylinidae > Adranes > Adranes taylori. Next base: position 8,837 of record WYDF02310986.1, read on the forward strand.
ATATCAGTGAAATGATGGCAGTACAGCAGACTACATTGCATTGTAATAAAAAATCGTAGTTACTGGCAACCTAAAGTGTAGGGACATGCATATGTTTCATATCTTTACATGTACATGTAAAAAATAAAACATAAAACAGAAATATGATGAAAAATGTATTTTATTACTTTAACAAAAACTATTTAACCTTAGGTGCTCTAAAATCATAACTAAGTATTTCTTCATTTTCATTACACAAAGATTGATAAGCATAACAAAGTCTTGCAAATTCTTCATTTGTGATTTCAAATGGTCTTGCTGTGTAATCAACATCAGCCAATAAAAACAATTTTTCAGCTAAAAGTAGATAAATATCTTCAGTTAAATGTCAAATTCTAATAAGAGCTTTAATCAAACCAAATTCATCTCTTAGATCTGCAGGAAATAAATTTTGTCCTCCTCTTAATGAATATTTTTGACGCATATTGAAAATATTTCGTATTACTTTTTCTACTAATTTAAACGGTAAATTAACTAACGGATATCTTTTCGGAATTAAAGTCACTACTCCAACATCTACATCGGGTTTTGGGATAAATGCGGTGTTTCCAATTGTAAACTTATGATCAACGTCACACCAAAACTGACACATTACCGACAAACGGCAACGTTGTTTACTGGTAACTTGTGCCACAATTCTCTCCGCCACTTCTTTTTGAAATGTCAGCGTCATTGATGTTCGTCCATATTGCCACGCTGATGACCTTATCATTAAAAGATATTAATGAGAACGGAAATATTAAAAAGTTATGTAAATAATCGAAGAAAAAATAAGGATTTTTCACACAATTCTGTCAAGACTAATTATTGATGAACCATTAGAAATTGATTAATCAATTAGAAATAGTCTTATGATGAACAAGGCTTGCTTGAAAATAAAAACAAACTGATGTAAAAGTGTTTGCACAAAAATTAACACACTAAAGAAGATAAGAGTCTTCTGCATAGTGAGGACCAATGGAGTAAACCGGTTTAACTAAAGCTGGTTGGCAAAAGGTTCCTAATAGCTTTTAGAGACAATAAGGTTAAATCTATTGAACTTACATATTTATGGTAACCTTATAGTAATGTTTATTAATAATATATTGTCACTACTACTTAAATTAACTTCAAAATGAATTGCATGGGTGATAATTGTAAAAAGCGGATATAGACCGACGTAAGACATTTTAATGTTAACTTTAAGAATCACTCACCTTTGTGAAATTTGTTCCAACCATCTAATAATCAAAATTGTTGATACACTGAATGGTAAATTTCCAATCAATTTAATTGGTGGTGGTCTATCTAGCCAATCATATTTAGTAACATCTTTAAAAGGGTTTTCAAGATTATAGGTTAAAATATCAGTTATATCTATTTGCATATCAGTTACTGGTTCACTTGCTTCCTTTAAAAGCTCTAGAGTTGGTAGAAATCTTTCATCCTTCTCAACAACTATAACTTTTTTCGGATATCTTTTTATAATTGATCTAGTGATGCCACCTGGGCCGGGGCCCACCTCACATATGTAGTGGTCCTTTATTTGTCCAGCTGACTTAACAATTTTAGCTATTACTCTTTCATCCATTAGAAAATTTTGCGAAAGCTGTTTTATGGCTCTTAATTTATATAAACGAACTAAGTCTCTAATTGTAGGTAAAGGAGGTAAACGAACTTTTCGAATTGCTGTTGCCATTATTTCTTCGTTTCAATGATTTTAGCTGGCTCCTCAAAATCATCCAAAAACCTTTCCTGTTTTACAGCAACCATAGAATAGCCGTAAATTGATAATACGCCGCAGCCTAAAATAAGTGCTGTTATTATGTTATTACGTCTCGTTCGTTGAAATTTTGCTACACGTTCCAAATTCTGTCTTTCCACAAGCTTAATAAAGTCCAAATCCGTCTGTTTCAATTTGTTTAAATCAACTTTAGGCATTCGTTGTGCATCTAATTCATTCATCTTTAAATCTCATAAAGATTATTTTTATCTTTGACGTTTCTCAAGAATGGCGATAGATTCACTCATTCAGAATAAAATGACTGACTATAAAGCTGTGACTAGGGTAACCACAAACGTTAAATATTTATAAAAGTTTCTGATTCACAGAAAAACTATGTAACTAAAATAAGTTACTTTGAGGAAATAATTTGTATTGTTTTTTACGAAATTGGTGATATTATTTATTCATGAGCATCATTAGTAAATAAGAGTGAGATACATTTAAGTGAGATACAAAAAGTGAGATACATTTATTTAGTATTCATTTCGAATATGTTTAAAATTTGGTCTACTTACTTTTAAAGAGACTAGTTCCTACCACTTTCTGACACATATAGGTTAATATCAGGCGCATTCATTTTGACTGAAGTAGTGAACAAAATTGAATTTACTGATCGCGCATGATTGTAGAGAAGTAAGTATATAAACATTATACGTAATTAACACATAACATTTATTTTTCTTATACTATTTTATTTATTTATTTTATTTTTCTTATACATATTTAAGAATGTATAAGAAAAATATGTATTTTTTTTATACATATTATTATACACTTCTAGTTGAGGTTAATATCCAACTTTTCAATTTAGGTTATTTTTGTTCGTTTTGACTGATCTGTACATAACTGATTGAACTAAAAGTGATTTAAGTGAACTGATTAAACTGAATATTTGTTCAAATAAAACGAATATGCCTATTGTGGCAACAAGGCACACCTATTTATTAACATGAAAATGACGTCACAATATGAGAAAACATTTATTTACATATTCTTCTTTATTCAAGTAACTTTTTATCAAAATTTTGAGAAATTTCTATAAGTACATAACAAATATAGCTATTCATTCATGTTTGTTTTTTCTATTTATTTGTTATTAGCATAGTGTATTTTAATTGAATAGTAACTTAATTAATTCAATATTGAATAAAAAGTAATAGTATCAATAAGTGGCTTTAGAAATGTTAGTAATATGTTTTTTAACTTTGCATTTATTTAAATTAACAATATAGGATTAACTGTTTATTCATAATGAACAAAACTATGATTGTTGTACCTAAAAATTGTACTAGGAGTAACTATTATGTTTAATACTATGTACAAGTACAAATGATTGTACACTTATTTTGTGCTTGCCACTTATTAACACATTTTTAAATTTTGCTCTTAAAATGTAGCAAACAGATCTAGATATTAAGAAGTATATTAATAAAGGCATACAAAAAGTTATTTTCACATAATATGCAGATAAAGAACTTGAAAATGAGATATCTTACAATATACGACAGTTAATTTCCTTTATTAAATTAAAATTGTAAATTGCTGTATCATTTTTCAGTGAACAAATGATCTAGTTGTTGGACACATAAAATTCATAGGAAAAAAATTTATACAGGCAGAATACAAATGTAATCACTACAAATTCTCAAGAGACTCTTTTTTGGGGAAAGCCGAACGCAACGATACGAACAATGGGGAGTAATATAACCATAGCAACACCACTATTCTTCTTTGATGAAAAGTACGCGCATGTTTTCAGCAAATTATGATTGTACAGAGATTATAATTCTTTGTTTTGACATTAGATACACTATTATACCTACTTTATTTTAAACAGAGTATAAGGTTTAAATTTATTCTTCTGCTTTTGGGTTAAATAAAATTAAAATTAGTCGTCATTAAAAAAATTCTGTCTTCACGCAATTATTTATTTTTTAATTAGCTCACAAAAATAGTTAATAACAATGCAAAATAATAACAACTAAATGTGCACTGTCATAAATACCAATGTAATTTTTTTTCTAGTGAAAAAATTAATAATGAAAAATTCTGCTAATTTCAATAAAATTATTAATAACGTGAATAAGCTGCTTAACAAATTATAATTCTACATATCATATGTTTTGACAATTTAATAATTATTAAAACAATTTACTTTTTACAGTGACTTGTTTTGTTCCAACATTTTTATCCTAAAACAATAAATATTATACTAACATTAATTTATGTTAATGATTTTGATTAAACAAAGGATTTATTTCTATTAGATAACTATTAGTTAATTCACACAATAGATGGCACTACCAGTAGGCACTTTTAAATGTTCTATGCTTGCTGACTGATTGAATGAGATACTGACTAACCGCTACAAATCTATTGACCAGTTAAACATACAAGGAGTGTTCGGAAAGATGTTTTAATATTTCTATGACGTAAAATTTATTTTTAACACCTGATTTTTATAGGAATATAAACTATTTAAATATTATAATTAGCAATATTTTATTATAAAAATAAATAACAACTGCAATAAATAAATATACCTTTGCCACTAATAACACAGATAGTACTTCGATTGTTTGTAACATTTCACGTACGTCAACGTTTTGACGACCAACTAGTAACAATTTTGGATGAATAATGTATTTACCATTAACTAAAGACTCCTGAGGAATTTCAATCAAACGTACTTTCCTACAAGATATTAATTTAGCAAATAAGTATTATAATGTTTCTTTTTATCTAAATGCATATACTTGGGTAAATGTAATGGAGCAATATATTTCTCTCGTGTGTGAACATCATACACATGTCCTTGAACAACAATTACTTCGGCAACCAAATCTGATACATTTAGAATTTTATAATTCGATAAATCTGGTGCAATACAATTGCCCATCTTTTCGAATACATTCTGAATGCCCATAGAGTAGCCCTGACTCTTTAACATAATTTGTAGACCCAAAAATGTTGCGATGTACTTCCACATTCTTGCTTTTAGCCTAAAATTATATTTTTAATCAATTTTATGAAGCCAATTTTACACAAAATGGTTATCTTCTAAATATTTGCAGCAAAGTCAATATATATGAGAAGGTTGTAAAAATCTTAATAGCAATTTTGTATAATGTATTATAAAATGTGCACTTTTCTGGTGATTTTACTTAGTACTCAAAAATCTAGTGTTTTTAAATTCTCCATAGCAAAGCCGATTGTTTATTGTTAACATTTGGCAGTAGGGGAAGTTTGTAAGGAGAGTTTAGAGCGTTTTAATTTCAAATGTTAGTTTTGGTTTTGGAGTATATACGAAAGATTTGAAGTGTTTAATCATATTTGGATGCCAGACGAAGATTTTAAGATTCTTGTTTCGGGTAAACGTAATTTGACGTTTCAAAGTAGTTGGCTCGCATATTCTGATACCTTGAAAGGAGCACCGTGGAAGGTGTGCATTATCTTTGGAACCAAAAGCAGGGGTCGCAGACAACAAGCACTACACTCTCTGGTTACATACCTTTTACAAACTGGGAAAATGCTTTGGTAAAATTTTATGAACATGCCTCACGTAATATCATAAATTCGCTGAAAGTAAAGTTGTAGATTTAGCAGAATCGGTCAAGGCGATCGAAACGTTGTAGAGTGATTGAACCACAAAAACAAGAAAATAGTCGAAGATAATAGAAATAGATTGAAAGCTAACATAAAAACTGTCTTGTTATGTGGACGTTCGAAGATTTCCTTAAGAAGTCACCAAAAGTAGAGTTCTATTGAATTATCGGAATCCGAAGAAGATGATGGTTTTAGAGTTCTTCTTTGTTTTCGAACCCTCAGTGACTCTTTAATTTAAGTAAGAGTAGTCGAGCATCGTCTGAAATTCCAATTGAGATCAGAGACACTTGCAGAAAAATGTTTCAGACTTGCGGAAAAATGAATAGAAAGGGTGAACCGTGCTAAATATTTTGCGGTTTTCACGGATGATACTTTCACATCCTTTCACGTACTTTCACGTCCAGACAAATGTCTCTATGTCTCAGGTATGTTTTTCTCTCGTGGGCAAAAGCTGATGTGCGAGAGTATTTCCTAGGATTTATTCATTTTGAGTTTGTATTCAACTATTTTGAATACTCCGTTCACATGGTCTAGATCATAATTGTATGGTTGCTCAGGACTATGAAATGACTGCTGTTATGACTGCTGTATGCAGTGTGCACGCTTTTTGTGCGTTGTACCGCCAATTTCCTTAGCCTAGTAGTAGTAGTAGTTTTTTTTTGTTTTCCGGGAGGGAATTTTCTACAAAACTATCCGCACAGTGCGGCAAACTGTGCGGGGTGTGTGGGA
>WYDF02310997.1:0-14975 GCA_009867245.2 Adranes taylori
GAAGGTGGAGAGTGGGTGGGAGGGGTGAGGAAACGTGGATGCATTGGATGAGAGAGTGTGTGGGGATACAGTGGAATGAAGAGGAGAGAATGTATGAAGAGAATTGGAGGATATGCTTTGGACAGTAGGGGTGGGGAAGGACAATGATGGAAAGAGTGATGAATACGCTAAGGGATGTTAAAGAGGAATAGGGATAGTTGGTATAGTAGGAGGGAGTTGAGTCAAGGGTATAGGTAGATATAGGAGAACGGAGCAGGGACACGGAAGTAGTTTAGAGAAAAAAGGGGGGAAGAGAATAAGAGGGATTGGATGGAGAGAAAGTGAGGAAAGACTAAAGCGAAAAATTGGAAAGGGTATAGAAATATGTGGATGGCCTTCCCTTCTCCCGCAAAGGGAAGCTGTGTCTCTTTTTCTGTTATTTATTTATTTGTTTTTTTATTTTATTTCTGTTTAGAATTTATTTTGTTGATGTTTATATTATTGTAAATTTAAATGAAGAGTTGATGCTAATAAAGGTTTCTATCTATCTATCTATCTATCTATCTAGAACCTATGAACAACGAATTTCGCATTTTCGACCTCGATTGAAACAAATATTTGCTCAACATTATTAAAAGCTTTTGGGATTACATTTGCATGTAAATATTTTTTAGTAGGAATGAGTACACAGCTTACGCCTTCGTTAGAACCAGTTGCAGATTGGGGTTACAACGAAACACACAGAAAAATTGATCAAAGGGTTCGCTATCATGTATGTCCGATTGTCCACTGATATCCATGTTTTAGTTATAATAATTATATCATATGAGGTAGTGCTTCCAAAATTTCTTAAATTAAGTACCTTAGTTCTTAATCAGCCTACGTTAGTTTTTACGAGAATGCCGTTAGTTTTTTTTTTTTCTAGAAATTACTTGAGGTACGCCATTTCAAAATTTGGTCTGCCATTTATCGCAACCCCTCTTCTCTTCTTCTTCTTCTTCTTCTTCTTCTTCTTCTTGTGCTCGTTATTTCGTTGTTTTGCTTTGTAATTTGGTCTGGGTCTTAAAATCGCTATTCAATATTTTGCATCTAGTATTTTGGTCTAGAGTAATTAGGTTTCTTGACTGTGATTTTCCTTCTGCTTTCTGTGAATAGGTACTTTTGGAGAGGAACTTATATTTTGTAAAGTTACGCTTTACTATAATTACTGTAATTTTTTTTTAATTTCATTAGTTACATGTTATATTTATATTATACATTATTTGATATTTATTTATTTTTGTTCTAATATTATATGTATTTTTTATTTACTATGTAAATAATAAGTACGCGCGATAAGAAAGTTGGAAACCTCTGATATGGATTATATGTAGACTAATGTAAAATGGCCCTAATACTTCTTATAACTGTACTAGGTTGATTATAGTTTGTGTGTGACTTGTTAATGATGTTATTAGTTTATTTTATTTACTAGTTTCATACACAAAATTGTTAGCCAGTAATTACCAAGTTTTGGGGGCTTCTATGTAATTATATGTAAATGACATTCAATTAATTTATGTAGAGAATGCACTATTCCTAACAAGTTTGTTATGAAGATGAAGATGTATTTATATAGGTATATATAAACTATATACAGTGTGACTCATTTCAAATGAAAGCATCTGTGTAGAATTATATTTTTAAACAAATCTCAAGAATTCTTTTTTTTACACAACGCAGCACATCTAAAATTGTAACCTAAAAGTAAATAACCTGAAAGTAAATTGCATGTCAAAAATAAATATTTTTCAACACCACTAGATTCATGATTCTTCGAAAAGAAAACACCCAACATTTAAATAAATGTTAACAAAATTGTTCCTTGCATTTGTCTTATCTGTAATAAGTTCTTTCGTCAAATTTCTTTCGTCAAGGGAAATCTGGAGGTAATAAATTCTAGTGAAATAGTAAATCTCTTTCCAAAAATTTAAAAGTACAAAAAGTATCATAAATTACTGGTCAAAACTTTTGTGCATATTTCGCTTAATGTCGTGTTTTATTGCAACATAATTTTGATTGCGGTATCAATTTAATAAGGTATAATTACACTGCCCAACAACAACTTTTCACGAGACTCGACTTTGGGTGGCACAGATACAGAGTTCAAATATGTACTCAGTTTTTTTTTTTTTGTAGAACGTCTAGTTTTTGAGATGACGTGCATTTTGTTTTACGATTAGTGGCAACTGTATGCTCTGTTGAAATCTCGCACTCGTTTGCGCCATCAGGTTTGATTTAATATTTATAAAATAAATTGATATAATGTAAGGTATAAGGAAATAGAAATAGTAGGAGCAATGCCAAGTTATCTGGAGTCTGAGATAAGAGTATGAATGCGAAAAAAATGATCGCAAGGTTGGTGTGGGAGGATGGAGAGAGGGAAGGAATAGGTATTGGATGAGAGTGAAAAAAACTGTAGGATATGCGGAGGTATGGAGGAAACTTGGGAGCATTGGGTGAATGAGTGTGAATTGATTGGATGGTCGACAGGTCAAACCGCAAAAAAAATCCACTTCTACATATCAAACATGGCTTGATGAAGAATTTTATGAAAGCAATGGAAAAATTTAATACGGCTGGATTTCAATATTTGGTGGACAAATTTCCATAAATCAGTGCAGAAAAATTGACAGAATGAGTTTTGTCGGACCTCAAATTAGAGAGGTTTCGTGAGATACGAATTTTAAAAATTCTCTCACAGACGAAGAAAAGGAAGCTTGGAAAGCTTTTACTTGGGTTTATGCTAACTTTCTTGGTAATCACAAGTCATCTGAACATGAAACAGGCATTCAAAAGCTGCTCGAATAGGATGTCGCATGTCATTCCCATCTGGCTCTTTTTCCTGAAAATCTGGATGGAGTGATGAACAAGGCGAATGATTTCGCCTTGTTCATCCTTGTGCTATCAAGAGTTTTGGAATGAAAGCATGATGGGTGATTACTGCTGGATGCTCTATCGTGATAACCCGGACAAAATCTTTAAAAGAAAGTCATATTCGCAGCGATTTTCAGCAAATGTTATGATACTTGTAGTGAATAAAACATTGCATATGGGAATACTAACTTAAATTGTTGACATATCTGCAATAATAATAGGATGTAAGATACTAAAATGGTGGGCGATGTAAATTCATACAACACAACATTAGGCAAATAACTTAAATTTCCCTGAAATTTGCAAAATAAGTGGGATCCTTATCTCAGAATCTTTACGTGATAGAGAAAAACTAAATAGATATGTGTAATCAGCGTGAAAAGATTTACCAAAAAAAAATTCGTATTTTTATTCGTGATGAGAACAAAAAGTTTCATTTTGTTGACCAATGTTATTTTATGTTTATGGAAGAGCCTCTATTTATTCTTTAATATCTTTTTTACGCCATCTATATCAATAATTTCAGTATTTAAAGATTTATTCGCTTTTGATTTGCATTCTACGATATCAATACCGTAAAATGGTCCAACTTTGCTCCAAATTTAAAAATATATATTTTATATTGAATCTGTGCCTTAAAATAATAATAAATATGTTTTAATTGAAATAAGAAGATCTCTTCTCGTGAATATTAGAATGATGAAAATATTCATTTAAAATATTTTTTCAAACAATTTATTAGGAGTAATGTTACCCAAAGTGTTGGGAAACTTTGGAGATAACTTGTTTAAATAGTATATTCTATGTGCACACAGAGTAATGTAATCCCAACCATATCCAAACTTTCTTTCAAAATAAGTATATTTCAGGAACTGTAAGCGTTGGAATTGGAATCTAAGGAATCTAAGGCTTCTGACACCATTTCTTTGTTAAAGTTTGTGAATAATGTGGTTACGTTGAAAGAGACAAATTCGATTTTTCAACAATTATTATCTTTTATTTATGATATTCTGATGTAATTTTGATACAGATATTTTTTTAACTTTTTTTTTGAGCTGTGAAAATTTAATTATCATCCTGTGATATAATTCTGATACAGATATATTGTTTACTTTTACGTATATAGCCTTGAATAATAACTTCTCAAAGTAATAATTTTTCAAATTAGTTATTATTTCAAAATAATAATATTTCAAAATAATTGTGAAATATTTATTTGATTATCTTACTGTGATATAATCCTGATACAGATATATTTTTACTTTTGGCGTATCTCACCTGGAATCGTATTTCTTCACACATATTTATTTATATGGTGCTATAATTTTGATAGAGATAGTTTAAAATAAATAATGGTTGTCTTGTTATATGATGTTTTTATTTATATGCACATCCTGTGAACTTATCCGTACTTAGGTAGTGGCGCTCAATTGGGTAAGTTTTATTGAGCTCTTATTTGCTGGACATATTACACTTTATCGGATTCTACGCTGAAACCACCCAGATGTCGAACTTTTGGAAGTATTTCTGATGTTTTCTGGGTACTTCATTCCTCGCTTAGCTATAATCCGTTTTTGTACAGGATCGTCAGACAGGTTTGTTTAATCGTAATTCCAAAAATTTTCTGTTGGTCACCTTTAACAACTTGTTCCAAGTTAGAAATATATGCAGCTATGGTATCTTTTTTAATTGGGACTTTGTTGCGTTTTATGTTAGACGCAAATCTCTGAGATAAAATTGGGCGTCTCTTCAAAAAACTCGATACCTACTCCGAACCTGGATAGTTTGAATTTTGTACGTTTCAGTGTTGGAGTCCTCATTTCAGGAAATTAAAACTAAGTGTTCCAAAACTCCATATAATTCATATATTTAACAAGACCAAAGCCTCTAGCCTCTAGAATGTTAACAATTAGACAGCTACGAGGATTGCATGTTTAAACTTGACATGTTTCAGGGAAACAATTACCCCTTCTTCCGAAGAACTGAATGAATAGCTAAGTTAATAACAACAAATTGATTAAAGCAAATAAATAATACCTTCAGCATGTCTTCAATGCCACTGTGGCAAAAGTAACGTCATTACATTTTCGTTTTTGAAAAAAAATTTAATTATAAAATGTAATAATTTAATATGTACATTTGTACAATTATTGTGGTAGCAAAAGCTGCTAAGTAGTTTTTGGAACATTTAGTTTTAATTCATAATTCATATCTTTGAATTTTGAAATTTTCACCCTTTTCGCTCAATTTTTTCCAAATAAGATTTGATAACAATACGCAAATCAAACGAAGCAAGGGGAAAGTCGTGCTCGTTCAATGTCAAAATACAATCTTCAAACAATTCTTTCTCCTCCTTCGAAAAAGTTGTTGGAACACTGGTGGCTTCGATTGCAATTTACGTCGCAAAAGTCTCAATCGATTAATAATAGTTCTTCGTGGTATGCCAAACTTTTCTTTAGCATTTCTTTGTGTGATTTCACGATTCTCAATTAAAACCAACCACTCTCTCAATGTTTCATCAGTATAGTTCCTGTATTTTCTGGATCCTAATCGTTTTTTATACTTTCTCGGTATGATTTCTGTTGAAAAAAAGCAGTTTCAAGTACATTCATTTAAGGTACTTTAACACCTGACATAGCTATTTACAATTTGTATTGTATTATTTATTTATTATGTATTTTCGTAAAGCAGCGCATTTCAGACTAACCTTGTGAGGCTACGTTGCTCCTGGATTAAACTTACCCCAAATTACGCTGGAAAGTAAGAATGCGAGCAAAAATATGAGGTTATGTTAGGACAAAATAAAGTGGAGCATGGCAAAGTTATCTTTCTCATAAGCTCATTATATATTGGATCTTACCACAAATCCATGTCTTACATCCTGGATGGAAGTGGATTTTTCAGAACAAAAAAATTTTCGCAAACCTGAGACCTTACAATGGCTCCTCAAACAAGAATAAAATGGCAAAAAGAAGAAAACATGAGTGTTGCCACATTTTAATATAAGAATAGGTTGCGTTCAAAATTTCACAAATATATTACCAAATTATTTCAATATGGGACACTAAAAGATTATTCAGATTTGGAGCTTAATTGGCTGTTGGGGAGCAAAGTAGGACTAGTTTACGGTATGCAATAATTTTTGATAATGATAATTAATTTAAAAATATAAAGGCATAATATATAATCAAAGATAAACCTCATTTAACTGAATGATACTTGGTTCTATCAAACTGACGTGAATTGGAAAACATTTAATATATTTTAAAACGTTTTAACGTGCTCTTGCATTTATTTCCCGAATGATGAATGGTATCGCTACACACATGGAATATTTGTGCATATATACATACATAATTGTACTCTAATATATATTTTCGACGAATATTTAGAGTTAAAAACCAGTTGCCAAACATGATAAGCTTCAAATGTATTAAATTCGAACATAATTTGTAAAATATATTTTATGTTGGTTGCATGCACAAATAACTATGATTTGCATGAGCTTTCAAACATATGTAATGTTTCACTTCAAAGTTACAACTACTTGAAACATGATAATATAAAATAAACCGGAAACATCCGGTGTGTTTATGGAATTATTTTTTAATAACTTTCCCAAAGAATAATAGTTTCTAAAGGATTATTTTATTATACAGATGCGAAATGCTGCTTCAATTAGCCCAGATACAGTTTTATTTTAAAAGAATCAACTATTGTGTTTCAATTGCATGGCATCGTGTCATTTAAAAACTTTTATAAAATAACCTAAACGGAAAAGTTCATTGGATTTGCATTTAGTGAATTCGAAAGCCAGTCATTTTTGAGCCAAAATGAAATTCGGAACATTGTTTCTTAACCAATCTTGACTCAGAGTTTTATGTAAGATGCTAAACACGCAATATTTGGAGTGCTACCAGCCGTGTAAAAGTTTCAAGCTTTTTCTCAGATCTGTTTGGGATTGAAATCATCAAGTTTGTGAAACTTGGAGGTTTTTATATGACGAAGATTTTTCAATATTATTTGAACAAGCCAGTGCGATAAATGCATTTCATTGGCGATTTTCCCGACACTTTGTCTTTGGATTTCATTTTACGAATTATATCTCCACTAGAAGCAGTTTATTTTGGACCGCTTCTATCGCGTTTTTTACACTATCGTTGAAATGATTTATTTGAGAAACAAACTTTCTATTTACAGAAACACACTTTCTTTTTACTTCTAAATGCTAGCGCTTTTCAGCAATATCTAATACGATTTTCTAGTCAACTAACGTCCAACAACATTATTTCGTTTGAAATCCATGGTCAATTTTTTGTTTGTTTTTGAGATACAATATACAAAAATGCTTGTTTATTTGGGTATTTGTATAGCCATTTCATTCTGGAGACGTGCACCTCGTAATATTGCGACTTCAGAGTCCATAATTTCATTGTAAGTCTTGTAGTCTTGAACGATGAGTTTGCAAGTTCATTCAAACAGAGACATTTAGTAACTATAAGATATCAATTACATACACACATCTAGTTGTTATTGCTTACACATTATTGACAAAACATGTAGATATCTACTATTTGCATTTCATTGAGCCATTTCTATTATAATTTAATTTTTTTTTAAATATTTTAGTGTAAACATTTATATTTTTCTTAGTACTGTTTCAAACTTTTAATACATGTTCATCCTAGGATAAACAGGGGAAAATTCCTGAAGAAATTTCCTGATTTAAATTTTATTAAAATATATGATTTGTATTATGTTTAAATCTAGCTAATTTTTAATCAATTATAATTTTTTTTAATAACTCAATTATACTATTGTGTTTGCCAATTATTACAATTTAAAAAGATAAACAATATAAAATATTATTACTATTAAATGCAACTGCTGACATTGTTTTGTTTTTTCACACTTGTTTTGTTTTCTTTTATTAATTAGTTGTAAGAATAAACGAGTTAAGTCTAGCGTTATTATTAAGTACCATGCGTATTATTTTACCTAATTTTTAATTTCCATGAGTTTACTGATTACTCAGGACTCTACATCAATTCACTTAATTTTTATTTAATTAATTTTTTATTTAATTAATTTTTATTAAATTAAATATTCAAATAATTAACGGCATATTGGTCACTTAAACCAGCCCTAATTTAAAATTTATTTGTTAATCAATTATTCCAGTTCAAGTTTCTTGTTTAATGCAATTCAATAATTCATTCTAACATTCTTCCAAGCTGTCACAATTGCGGTAGATTTTTAATATTTATTCTCTCATATTTGTTTTCTCTTTGTTCTGTATATATTGTTAAGAATAAACCAGTTAATTTTTAGCATTATCATTAAGAACCTCGCGTCTTATTTGACCTATTTAAATTTCCATGAGTAAAGATATTTTGCAATCTTCATAGATTGCGCACTACTCTAAATCAATTAATTTTTATTAAATTAAATATTATTAAGGGCATTATTCGTAAATTAATATCAGTCCTATTCAGGTTTGATTCAGATTTCATTATACAAGTTAAATTCTTAGTTAATTATTGAAGTTTCAAATTTCTTTTTATTTGTTCCAATATTTTTTCCAAGCTGCCACAATTGCGGTAGATTTTTAAATTACATCTCCCAAAAATATTTAGCGAAAACAACGTTAAATATTAACAAACCGTATCCGGCAGTATGTAGCAGTGTATACTATTTTCTTTAGATTGAAAATTTTAAAGTCTTACACTCAAACTTATTTTTATTAAAATAAATTACTTTTGCTGTAGCCGTAAAATTTTCTATAACCAAAACTTATTCAACCAATACCTAAGGGTAATAGAAAGTTGGTACAACCCTATTGGCCTTTTTAAAGCCTGTTTCATTCGTATCATTTAACTAACTCTTAGCTGATCTTTTGAACAGATTAAAGGAAATATCGATATCCAGATCTCTAGCGGACAGAACGAGTTCATGAAGTTTCACAAGGCTTTTGTGTGCAAACCAATCAAATCCTTTCTTTGACATAGCTTTTCTTAAGCTTTATATTTTATATATCAGAATTATTATTAAAAAGGAGGGAGGTTTTAATCATTTTATACGGGGTTCAACCTATTACTTTGTGTACATTTCGAGACAATTACTAGTAAAAAAGCTTTACAGTAGTAGAATGCGAAAGTGTGGAATTAGAGCCTTAGCGAAAGGAGTAAATGAGGTGTGAAAGAGTAAATGTACTATATCAAAGGAATGGCAAAAACAGGAAAATCGTGCCGGTTTATAAAAAAGGAGAAGTCGAATGTAGGAAGCTATTAGAGAGATAACTATTATGAGTAATTTCTACGGGTACTTTGTAAACTTGTAAACAGAAGATTGCAACTGGACATGAAACAAAAAGAGATGTAATCGTTGACGCAGACTGAATTTAGAAGAAGTTTAGGAACAACGGATAATGTCCTAACTCAATGTTATATAATTCAGCAAAAAGTATGTAAAGGGAATAAGTTATATATTCTGTTCTTAGGTTTAAAGGCAGCAGAGTTTAATAAAGTAATTGGGGAAACGTTGTGGGAGAGAAAAGAAAGGTTGTGGAAGAAAATGGCGGAAGCGGGTATAGATTTGTCAGAGGGATTAGAAATGAAAAAAGGAGTAATATAGAGATAGCCAATGGGTGTAAGTTTATTTTATTAATTTGTCGGATTTGAAGAAGTATTATGAAATTGGGAGGTGCGCGGGCGCTGGCGTGCGCGGGGATATTGGTTATGATCGTTGTAAAATAAATGGATATATGTTGAGGAAAGGTATGATGGTAAAGCATTGCTATAGCACCCTTCTTTTTTGCATAGCATCAAACTTCTTGAAGTAGATGGAGAGAGAACAGATTGTGTAAAAACATATTAATATCTATTATAATAGAGAATAATTGGGTCATATAAAAAAGACATGTACAAATAGTAGCTCAGAAAGCTAAAATTGCTAAAATTGCCTCGTAAGAAATATTTGGAAATTCAGTGAAAATGAAAGTGCCAGTTAGAGATGTGTTAAAAAGTATAATGATGAATAAAAATTGATAAAGAAGAGAGGGTGATAATAAATGTATATCCGAACTATGTGAATTAATAAGGATAAAAATAAAAAAGGTTATAAAAGATTTGGATAGTCAATGATGTTTTGGGCGAAAAAATGAGAGAAGGGTAATTGAAATGACGGAGCAAAGAATAAAATACATAGAGAAGCAGGGAAAAGAAAAGAAAATGAGAGCTAGTAGATTCAACAAAAGGTATAATTATATAAGAATGGAACGGGGAATGTCTGGATATTTATTGTCTTAAGTTTGTAAAAAGGAAAAAAAGTCATTGCTAAATTTAGGTGTGAGAACGTGGAGAGGAGACATAGGTGTTGAATGCAAGATGATCTCAGAAAATATACACATATGGTTTGGAAAAAGAAGATTGAAAGCATTCATCAAATGTGTGCGTGGGATATCTTGGAGTAAAAAATATGTAAAAATTGTTAGTGATTGAAAATTTTGTTTTTAAGTAGGGTTACCAAATTTTGTACAAACATTAGCCGGTTTCTTTTTTGAAATATCAAAAAGGGTTTTTTTGTGCTAACTTGTATTTATTAAGATCTTTCTAAAAACTTAAGAAATAGTAAATATTTGGTAAATACATAGTTTTTTATATAGTAAAATTAAAAGGTTCCATTTTAAAATTGTATTTTCTTGTAACACTCTACTTACAAGTATATGTACTAATATTAACAGCAAAAGTTTTAACTTTTCACTTATTCATCAGTAATTCAAGTTCGAAACTATTTAAACTAAAGCAACACTGCTTCTCTGTTCAATCCCAAATAGTTTTAGTAACAACTGTTTTTTGTAAATGTTATTAAGAAATATTTTTTTATGTTCTTAGGATTTTATATCATTAACTATATAGTAAAACTACATAGGATTAACTATGTACAAAATTTTGCAACATCATCTCATGTAAATCACAATAGTATTTAAGTGCTTTCATAAATAAGTGTTTTTTGTATGAGACTGTTCAAAAGCTGGCAAAATTTTATTTCATGGTTATAAATTCAGTGGAACCTAGATTCACAAATTTAATCCAGTTTTAGACAGAGGTTGTAAACTGAATTGGCCGTAAACCGAAAGAACTATTCTCATTAAAAAGTAAATACAAGTAATCCGTTTCAAACTAGAAACTTTGCTTTTTCGAGTATATTTTTGTTTAAAATACATAATAATAATATTTTATATTAATTTTAGAAATATATAAATAAATAAATATACATAACACATTCCATGAATATAATTTATAAATAAATAGTTTCAGTAAATTACATATATTGTTGTGGGAATGGTCGAGGAAGCTACTGATGTAAATACAAATACAGCAGTTTAGTCTGATTTGGTAGTTTTCTGTAATTTTTTAGGTGGTTCATCTACTATTTATCGTCTTCTTGGCGTACAAAAAATCGATCAAGGAAATTTTCTATTTTCTAATTTTTTATTTTTCAGGACTTTTTTAAAGTACAACATAGCATTGTCATTGAAAATATTAATTACTCTATTGACTACAACTTTGATAGGGTGGTGCTTCTCAACAAATTCCTGTAATTTACTCCACTTACTACACATGTCTTTTAGTTTAGCACTACGAATAGTATCCTCCTCTTCCTTTAACGAATTGTAACGTTGCACGTTATTATACAGTTAAAAGTGTCTTAAAATTACTAATTCAATTAATTAGAGGGCTGCGATTTGGTAACTCTATTAGATGAAGTTAAAAATACAATTACAGTATGCTTTTGTTCATGTATTCTCATAGCTAATTATTATAAATATTAATAAATACCAATTTTATATGATGAATCCGTCCGTATTTTCAAAAAGAATGGAATATGGAAACAAGTATTTCCGCGTGGATTAGAAAGAGACAGAAGCATCGAATTATTTGTATAGCGGGTGAATGAACAGACGTGCGTACGTGCTACGTTTGTATGACGTGTTACGGGAATAAGCAGCATAAAAGCGTAAACAGCAGATATACTTCTCTGACTTGCTGCTAC
This sequence comes from Adranes taylori, assembly GCA_009867245.2. Taxonomy (NCBI): domain Eukaryota; kingdom Metazoa; phylum Arthropoda; class Insecta; order Coleoptera; family Staphylinidae; genus Adranes; species Adranes taylori. The sequence continues at coordinate 11,950 of WYDF02310997.1, forward strand.
TCGCATCTTGTACGCTGCTTTAAGGCTGTGTTTAAACATCTGTGGCTACACTGATTTGAGTAAGAGATTTTTAAGCATGTAAAGTTGGTTCCCTAATTCGAGAGCTCAAAGCGACATCCAGCAGCCGTAGCCACCAGTAGCAAACTGCAGAACCGATAGCAAGTATACCGGTCACTAGCGTTTAACAGACGTTTGGTAAGCGTTCTAACTTACCATATAATGTATTACTAATTGCATGAGCTGTGAATAACTTCATTCCTTTCCGCCTGCTTGCTTCCTACTCGCGTATAGTAACGTCGACGTATTACGAGACGTTACATAGTGATTCCTACTTTGACCATCCGCTGGAGTGTATACCATTGACTTTTATTGGTCTTAACCAGCTGACAGTAGTAACATTAACATATTACGGGATGTTACTTGACTTATAGTAGATGTTTTGCTGGGGTGTTTAATTATTTCTTGGACTAATCTTAGTCACTAGGATACAGCAACGCCAAGTGCTACGAAATGTTGCGCAGAAAATTTCTTTATACACAATCCGCTGGAGTGTATAATACTTGCTACGCTGCTCTTAACCACCAGACTATAGTAACATCTCCGTATTACGATCTGTTGCGTGCCTTACAGTGGTGATTCCACTGGGGTGCTTAATTCCTGGTCTTAGTCACTGTACAGCAGCACTAAGCGGCAATAATTGCTTACATCCCTGGACTAGAACGTATAATTTTGGCTTATTTTAAAAAGCTGGTACTTCATGAAAATGTCAGTCAGAAAGATTTTTTTTTAGTCAGAACGAGTAAACTCGTTTTCCTGGCATTGAGCGGAATTTGGTGGGGTGTTTGGTATTCTATTAGAAAAAACCGGCTAAGTAGGAATTTTTATGGGTGTTTGTTGAGAAGATTAAAGATTTGTGGTGTTCGGAATGTGCTTTGTCCTGTTTTTACATGCGTTTAATTATTGTGTTTAATCAAACTCGTTCGGTTGCTTTCGCTTCCGGCCTCTGTATCGTGATTGTGTTGTTTGAGTGTGTATTAAGTGTCTAGTAGAATTGTTTGGCTTATTTTTGGATTTAATTTTCTGAATGAATAAATGTGTATCTGATAAGTTATATAAATTACTTTAAGCAAATATGAAATAATAAGGAGTTAAATACGAAATAAAAAAGATTTTGTGATTATAATATTTGTATTAATATTTATTAATGTGGGTTTAGCAAACAATTCTCTCGCATGCTCGCAACTTATTTGACAACTTATTCAAACCACGCAATTTGATAATTCACATTAATATAAGTTATAACTTGATTACGTGCGGAAAAATCAGATACCGTAGAAAAAACACATACAATAAAGTTGTAATTTAAAACAGAGCCCAGTTTTATGGATTTTGTATTATATACGTTTGAAAGCTTTTACAAGCATAATATCGACTTTCAACGCACATTTTCTAGTTTGATATTTAATAATACTTTTGAATAATAAATTAATCATGAAAGACCTCTGAAGACCTCAGTATAACCTCTGAAGCCAAATAGTTTCGAAATAATATCGGTTCACCTAGTTGGGGATCGGCCTCGTTTCCTTTTCCGTTCCGCTCTGCCCTGTACAACAAGTTTCTCCATACTGTCATATCGAGGGATGTGTCGAGGAATGTGTCCGAAAATTCAAAATTCGTCCATGTGTCATCGATGACAATCTTTGACCTCATTTCAGATGAAGACATTTATTCTTCTAGGCGTCCAGGGAACTCGCAGCATCTTGCTCCAGACCTACATTTCAAATGCATCTAATCTTCTCCTGTCATTGGAACGGATTACCCAAGTCTCTAAAGCGTACGACAAATGGGAAAAACTACGGGGTTTACAAGGTTTGCCGTCGTTTTCCTAGTGATATTTCGATCTATCAAAATTTTTGTTAGCTTTATCATGATCGAGCGGGCAATTTCAATTCGCCGTCTTATTTTCAATATGCTGGACTTATGGAGTATGGAGCACAAAAACACAATTTTTTCGATGCCTTCAAAGTTCCCTATTTTTGTCGCTTGTCTTCAATTTTCGTTATCTCGATCAACTATCATGACTTTTGTCTTGTTGGCATTTATTTGGAGCACAGTCTCGGTTTACGTCTTCCAGTCGTTAAAACACCCTTGAAGCTCTTCGGTGGTGTTAACATTAGAAGAATATCATCCGCAAATCGAAGGTTTCAAAAGCACTTTCCACCAATCTTCACTCCTCCATCCCAATTCTCTAAAGTGCGCCTCATCACTACGTTCCTATAGATGTTGTAGAGTCAAGGTGAAAGTACACAGCTTTGCCAAACGTCTTTCCTAATGCAACATTTTTCGGATAATGTGTTATCGATTTTAATGACCCCCTGTAAATTCTCTTACACTATTTTGACGAGAGTGATAAGATGGCATGATACTCCAAATTCTGCTAAAGTCGTCCATAGTCTGGACCAACGAAAATATCAAACGCTTTCTCGTAATTTTCAAAACACAGATACATCGGTATCGAATATTCTCGGGCCTTTTCTATAAGCTTCTCCCGTCCCAAGCTTCCCCATTACTTGGCGAATTTGATCATTGTGGGCAGTGGAACCAATTTGCGCATTGAAGATTTCTTTGCTCGGTATTTTATTTATTATCTCTTCAACAGTTCGATAAAATTCCTCGATCTCTTCGTTATTAGCATCATGAGTGGGAGCATATAGTGTCAAGATGTTTAGGGCAGAGGGTATAAAACTTCAAATTGCTCGTTCATTAATCTGGAATTCCGACCTAAAATACACCCTTTCCAGGGTACGCAAACCGTGAACCTGATCTAGACACTCCGAGGACATTTTAGAGGTCATACAAAAACTCTACATAACACTTACAAAACCTATATTAGGCCACTGATAGACTATAGAGCTGTTCTATATTCCACTCTTTCTAACGCGCAAGCATACCAATTTACTACCTGTGAACGAAGAATACTTCGAAAAATTCACAGGTTACACTTCCAATTTCCGAGTGCCCTACTA